>NDXB01000486.1:0-25711 GCA_002631895.1 Agapornis roseicollis | reverse complement strand
GGACCACCCCCCCCCCCCCCCCCCCAGTGTTTCTAATCTGAAATCCTGTTGTCTAACACGTTTTTGGCTGTCAAGATTTTCCAATCTATTGTGTGAATGAGTTCTATTTTAATATTCTGGCAAACGGCTTCCCGGGAAAAGCCTAATTCCTCCACCACTCCTCCAGGGTCCCATTGTCCAGGGTCTTATTTTTACTTCCTGTTTCACATGAACGTGCACAGCTTTGACAATTGTACTTTGTGGTCTTGAAACGTGAATGCCTTCCAAGGCTGGAAGAAGTCTCCCAGGTTTTGAGAATGACCTTTGATTTCCAGTGACAGCCAGGATGGATTTCTGCAATTTTTCATGTAGCTTAGGGCCTGACATTGACTAATAGGGCTGGATATTCAGCAGGAATGGCAGGAAACCCTCAGTGATGAGATTTATTCATGCTGTCTATGCATACTTCAAAACTGTAGAGCCAAGTTCCTGTTTGGGGTGAGCGGAGCAGTGTTACAAGAGGGGTGAACTTAGACCATTGCTCCTGAAGGCACAGAGCAGCCCTTTCATTCAACCTCTGCCTAGATCTGTCCAGTCAACAGCAAGCAGTCTGTGCTGCTTCAAGTACTGCAATAACGACATGCAAAATCACATGGCTTTCTGTTGAAAACCAGCAGCCATCCTATTGCATTTCCCTTTAGTTTATCTTTCTTAAGAAAACAGTGGATTCTGCCTAGTTTCACTGGAATAGTCCCTTGCTGGATGGAAATAACTGGCTATAAAAAAGAAAAGAATAATGTAGCCAAATGTAGCTCACTGTATTTGAGAAAGGTTTCTGTAGAGCTCCTGCACTGACCAAACGGGGGAATATGTAGGGGAGACAACTCACAGGAATTGGGGAGCATCTACAGAAGCTACTTTGCATTCTGGTTATGCTTTTATGCCCACAGGGGTTGCTACCAGCATCCTCACGGCCCACTCCCTCTCCCCTGAATGCCTGAGAAGAGATGAGAGACCATCATGGCTGTGCTGCAAGGACAGCTTCTTCAGGGCACCAAGAAGCATTGGCTGTGCCACCAGACAGGAAGGGTGCCAAATGCCCATGCCATGCACAGTGAGGGACTCCGCATGATCTAGCTTCATCTTTCCCAATGGAGCAGATGGGGGCTGCAGGGTAAAGGGAGGAAGCTTTTTTGAGCAGTAGTTTATCAGATCTCTGAAGCCATTTGCAATTGTAGATAAATAGGATAAACAGATACAGAGAGCTTGTTCATGAACAGTGATGATATTGTAGGACCTGGTTACACTGGGACTCCTCTTTTAGAGTTCTTCATTCAGGTCTCTAGCTGTCTGTGAGTATAACCTCGCATGATCAAAACAAAACTGATTTTCATAATTGATGCATTCTTCCCTCTTTTCCATGTCTGGGGCAGGGAGAGTAAGTGAAACATTGTTTTCCTTCTGTTTGCTACTTAACCTTTTAATTTAACAACACTGGTTGAAATTAGGGGAAGAGTTTGATTTTGATTTTATATAAGTGAAGTAGTATGTGAAAGCAGTCCTTGTTTACCTTAGGTTTGTAAAAGGCTTTTGCTGTTTTTTGCAAAACACAGATTTTGGACCAAATTTGATGACAATATTGCTTTCAATTTGCAATTGCTTTGAACCAGCCACTCGTCCTCAAGGGCACAGTGGTATATTTTGCAGAAGTTGAAAGTCACATTTCCATCAGTTTAAATACTCCCAGCATCCATGAGGGGTCCTAGTGTTGCTCACCCTTTGCACAGCAGCAGACGGGAAGTGTAGGATACTTGTTTTCCATTCTCCCTGCTCTATACCACCTAGTAGGCAGTGGCTGGGCTGTGGATGCTGAGCCAGGAGGGAGGATGTTCTGACTGCCCCTTTGCAGTAAAACCGAAATGCAGTGCTATTGCAGCATGGTATTTTGCACCTCTTTGCAAATGCTGCATGACCTTCTCCTTGCTTCATGGGCTTTGGCATGGAGCATCCTCCTGGTCTGGACAGCATTTCTACCCTGGCAGCCACTCTGGAGATGTAGCAGTCCCTCCTGGGATGGTCACTACTAAAGGATCAGCAAACAGTTACTCAGCTTTGTAAGTGCTCGTTTTGGCCCCTTATATCAGAATTTGACCCCCATTCAGGTGAAACAAGGAAACAAGCAGCTGCTTCTCCAGCATTCAAAGCAATGGGACAATTTTAAACTGATTTCAAAATAAAGATGCTCATTTGGCACAAACATACACTTACCAAAGAAAGATCCTGAGAGAAACTCAGCTGCTGAATCCTTGACCTCCAAAGGACCCCTGAATACAGTATTGTACACAATGTGCCTCTTTTTGTGGGTGAGATATTAAGAGCTTATTTATTTATTAGAAAGTTGTTTACAGCGTAAGTAAATTAGTGAGTTCCAAGGCCCTCTCCCAGCTGCCAAATGCCGGGAGGAGGTTTATGACCACTGTAAATAATTTCATAGCTTAATGCAAATACTTTTTTAGACACTGGGGGCTGATGGTTGTGTGTTTATGGTGCAGTTGAGGGTTCATAAATTCTTCTAGAATATGAGAAAGAAAACAAACAGTATTTCAGATATTTTAAAAATTCATAGGAAGCCAAAAAACCAAAGTTGTTCATCATTCACGGCGCTGCGGGCTCAAATCTGCATTGCTTTGGCTAAGTGCTCCCAAGTGAGATCAGAAAATGCTCAGCTTCCTTCAGGACCCAGCCCATGTGTTTTGGAGACTGTGAAGGCTGAGACTTTAAGGGTACAGACAGGTTTCCCCTGCACTGAATGTGTATTTGCAGATAACTTTGCTGATGAGGAATGACCTTTGCCAAGGTCAGCTTTAAACTCTTCACAGTCACCAGGGCAGCAAGGTGGACCAGCACAAAAGATTTGCTTTATGTTATAGCTAATGTGTAGTGAGGGCTGAGCAGCACCTGTGGGTACTGGCAGAAAGGTGGCTCCGGAGGGAAACCTGCTTCCTAGGCAAAAATAAGAACCAGAATGAAAATGGGGCTGGGAGGAATTTCCTTTTCAAGGCATGTGTGCAGTGAGGAATTAGAAATGGGTGAGGTGATGTCAGAGCGTATGTGGGATGCTTGGTATGATTTTTGTGAAGAGTCTTGGTGCCTTGGGGTGGGACGAGCAGAAATGAAGAATTACAGATGCTTCATTTGAGCTTTGAGTCTATTTTCAGCCATTGTGTGGATGGCAATGGAGGGCCTGCAAATATCAGCAGAAGCTGTGGGCTGCTTCTGCCGTGTTGCGTTGTGGTGGCTGCACGTTCCTGTGCTGTGCTTTCCATAGCAACATATTTTCAATGTAAAACCACATAAGCAGCTGAATACTTATGAGCATTTACACTTCCATGTGCATGGTTGGAAAACTGATGATGATACCGAGCTGCTGCGAGGCAAAAATTGTCCTGCTTTAAACTGCAGCTTAAGCGGAGCTTTCAGTCTGGAGCTGAAATGCAGTTTGATGGTTGGAGCTGCTTGGATGCATGCACTCACAGGGGCTTGCTCTTTTTGAGGAAAAAGTGACTCTCTATTACCCAAAAAGTCCACCAAGAAGCACCTTGTTTTGGGGGCACCAGACTCCCCCAGATCCACAGCAGGAAAGACATGTCTTGACACAGCAAGGTTTGCCCAGGCTAATGATGCCAGTGCTAACTACATTTAATTTAGGGTTAAATAACCTTTTTTTGCAGTTTTGAGGTAGCAGTGAACTCCAGTACTACCCTGCCCCAGGCCCAGCAAGCTGAGATTTGGGTACTCACTGCTGCAGCGCTATTTTTTGCAGTCAGTCTTGCTGACAACATCATGATCCTTTTCCTCGATGGTGCTGGATTTAGCTGCAGGGACTGCAAGCTCCAGTGAGGCAGACACAGCTGTGCAGCTCAGACAGGCAGGCAATGCATGGCCACAGACATAGCACTGAGTTGGTCAAAGAAGTAAAGGGAAGGAGCTACATGGCTCAGTAGCTAATCTTGGCCATGTCTGGCTTGCTTGGGTCTGCCCCTTGGATCATTCCACTCCTGCCATTTTCTGGGACTGGCTCTGTGTTTGCTGGTGATGAGTTTGAGGTGGTTTGGCAGGTACCACATAGGCAGAACATCCCCTGAGTGAGTGCACAGCTGGCTTTCTGCTTCCAGCCACCCATGGAGCAGGCATGCTTGGCAGGATGGCAAAGGCACAGAGATGGTGACAGTGTTTGACACGCCTCTGCTGAATGACTGTGAGTGCCGGGGGACAAGTCTGCTGACCTGGAAAACAAGCCAAGATTAAGAAATGTCAAATTTCCAGGGAGAAGAAGGCTTCCTGGAGGGCAAAGAGATGGAGAAATAGACTCTTGAGGTTACTTGGGATGTTTCATTTCAAATGGAGCGTGAATCCTGTTATAGCACTGGTGCCACTGGGAAGGACCACCCTGGCACCCTGAACTGGGACTCCATTCCAAAAACTGGATGCTGGGGCATGGATGGCAATCAGCAGCAGGACATGAATGTGGAGGTGACTCTTTGTGGGGACAGAGCTGGAGGATGGTGCTTTCTCAGCAGCAGCCCTTAGGGAGCTTCTCTCAGGGTTAATGCCAAAGTGGAGAGCACAAAACAGGCACATGAGCTACACTGTCCCTTCTGATTTGCACCCATAGGTGCTGCAGCAGGCAAAGTCACCTTATAGCAGTGAACTGGCACCCTCAGCTCTGCAGCAGCTTCACCTACAGTTAAAACACCTGCTAACCCCATAGATTTTTTGATTGTAGTAGATGTAGAAGGGAACCCAGCAGCCACCCTGTTATTTGCTTCCTTATTAAATTCCGCTTGCTTCATATTGCCCTTAAATATGGATTTTTGAAGTGCTTCAAACTTCATTTGGGAAGGGATTTGCATTGCCTGAGCCTGGGAGAACATGGGCAACTGTGGTAGCTTTAACAGACCTGAGTGAAATGCCTCTGGCAGACAAAGCAGGGAAATGCAGCAGATATGGTCATTTATCACCATTCCTGCAAATTCTTGCCACGGTGGCAATTTCTCATCATTTCTCTGCAGATGGGGCTGTTTTCTGCTGGGGGCAGCTCTCCTAGCTGCGAGGTAGCCAACATGGCAGAGCCAGCAGCATGGGTTGGGTGAACCTCACATCTTCCTGGTGGCATGCGGGAGCTTGGGATGCACCACGCTAGCTGTTGGGAAGCCAGAACGGAGGGAAATCCTGTTCTCAGTACTATCAGTCTGCCACCCCACTGGTAAATTCTGTGTGCTATGTTGGGTGTAGGGAGAAGGCTGCAGTAAGTTAGAGTCTACACAAGTCAGGTTTCGCTTCGCTCTTAAGTGCTGTTGGTTGCAGGACAAGTTCCTGCCTACTCCAGCAGTCCTTATGAGCCCCATGTTTTTGTCATGCCCATTCAGGGACTAAACGCAGCCCCCATTTCCCTGTAGCTGCCAGGCCCTATTGCAAGTGGTAGGTTTGACAGCAGCCCCCGTTTGACTCCTGCAGTGTGGTCACCCGGGAGCAGGACGTGCCTGTGCACCACTGCGACCTAGTGGAAGGAAGGACGCTTGGCTGGGGGGGCTCCTGGGGCTGGCAGCTCTTCAGAAGGGCTGTTTAGCTTCAGACTTGAGGGTTCACCTTTGCCAGGAGAGGACAGGGAGCATGTGCCTGCTGAGGCCATGTCATCACCCAGTGTCTGCAGCAGAGCAAACCAGCAGGACACTTGTAAAAGTACACAAGGGGGATGCAGAGCCCTTACAGTGTTTGAAAGGAAAAATAAGAGCTGACAGGCTGTACTTGCAGTACCTCACCATCTCACCCTCTCTTCCTTGTGCTTATGGTGCTCTCCTGCTGTGGTATGTCTAATTTGGACCATAAGATCCTGTGGGATGGAACTTGCCATTTTTAACTGTCAGGTGCAAGGCACACTTAAGCTACCTTATAAATACTATTTCTATGCAGAGGAAAACTTGACCCTGGGACGTAAAGGGGTGGCTGTGGCAACAGCTGCCCATGTTCTCTGTGTCTCCTATGGACACAAAGTGAAAGGGGCTGGTAGCACAGCTTCAGCCTAGGCTAGAGGAGAGCATGTACAGCTTCTTGGGGCTGTTTCTATATGCATCCATTGGCTTCGTCCTAAGCATAAGCTCCTTTTTTTCCCCTTGCTTACTTTGATATGAAGAAGAGTTGTAGAGCAGAAATGCAGCCAGTGATAACCTTTCTCCTCTGTTTTAGATGTTAGGATAATTTGAGCACATCATCTGGTTTTTCTTCTCACCCACCTTTCAGAAATGTGTGATTCTGTAGCTGTGCACCTTCCTAGTACCATCCTGTGGTTGGCAAGAATTAATGTCAGTCTGAATTATCCAGGCTTTTGCTCTGGTGACTGGACTACACCTGTGCTTGGAAACAAAGAATATTTACCCAGTTGTAAATGACAAAGTAAAGCACATAGTTTTAAAGCCAGAGCTGTTATAGTACTAGGAACAGTGGGATTGCACTGAGCACAGTGGAGAGAGGGACTGTTTTTCTCTGATAACTAGGTCCAAGACAGACCTGTGATCAAGCCCAGATTCCTTAGGCTGAGAAAGACACCACTGGTGTTGGTGATGACATTTCATTTGATGTAAACCCAGCAATTTTTATTATTGTGTAGCAAGGGTTTGTAGTTCCCTGCAGAAGTTCAGGGTGTGTAGAAAGGTTCACAGTGACATTCTCACCAAATCTTGTTATAAACCTTGATGCTGAAGGAGGCAGAAATAGAAGAGAAATGAGTCTATAAATGAATGAGAAATCCTTGAGTTTGGGAGAGGCACCCCTATGTTTGTTGCTATCTCTCTACCTTATACAGATCTCTGGGAGGTTCTTGCTATAATGTTGCTGTATTGGCTCTTTTTGTGGCTGATTGTACCCAGTTCAGTTTAATCTTCAAAACTAAGTTTGTCCATGACATTCTGGAGCTAGACTTTACCTTTTACAAACCATCAAAGAGTAGAGGATTGATTGGCTATTTCCCAGACCAGCAAAGTGTAGCATCAAGGGCTCAGGGAAATAGAGGGTAAAAGTAAAGGCATGGGAGTTTAACAGATTGAAACCGGGCAAGTGGACGGATGAACACTGGTACCCGTTCCTAGCCAAACTGGTGCAAATCCAAGACATTACCAGCAGGTAAGAAAGAGTTTTGTGTGTGTGTCAGTTAGAGCAGTATTTTGGCATAAGCCGAAATGTAAATTCCTCGTGAAAATACACTGGCAGTACAACAGGGCATCATGTGGCAAAAGGAATTCACTGAGAAATGGCAGACTTCTGTTGTGCGAGCTTAATGAGAGGTCAAAGAAGAAAAGGAAAATCACCCTTCATAAAGTGAAGAAAGCCAAAAAACCCACTGCATTTTTAAGTGCCTGTGTCTTACCCACCCCCTGAGCCCTCCTTGAAAAGTCTCAGGGATCAGTAATAGCAGAAACCAGTTGCAAATTCAAGTATCTCCCCAGTGCCATGCCTATAGCTTGTGTTTCACTGATGCAATGTTTTGGCTGGGGATGATGTAAGATGATCACAGCCTGGCTGCATCAGACAGTCTGGCTTTGTCCACCACAGGGGCTGTGCCTCAGTTTTGAGATTATTTTCCTGAAAGCCCATCCTTCATCTCATCCCTGGGATCCCAGCATGACCAAGCTTGTTTGTGTTTAGACAGTCAGGTGGGGAAGGGAGAAAGTAGAGGAGGAAGAGGAAAAGATGTGGTCCTGTATGAAGATGGGATGTGGTGACAGTGGGAACCTTTGGGAATCAAAGCCTTGGCTCCTGTTCTTCAGAGGCCTGAAGAAGATTTGGCCACTATTTAGCATTCTGCACTGTACACTGAACCTGATTCTCTGCGTGAACCCTGTGGCTTCAGCAAGGTTACTCTGCCCTCACTGGCAGCCAAACTGTGGCCCTCTGGCTGATTCTTGTTTATGCTTTCAATTTGCAGCTTCAAAAAAGCCTCCTGTCTTTCTGTCTAAACCTTTTGAGGCTACATCCTACGATCTGTGCATTTAAATTAGCTTTACTGATAGCCAAGGTGTTGAAGATTTCCCTTGGGGTAAGAGAGTGGGATTTGTCTCTTTTCTTGTTAAGGAGTTAGCTGAAGCTTGGGAAACAAGATTCAGCTCTCTAGTTCCTGTAGTTCAGGTATCAAAATCATTCATAAAGAAATCACAAGCCTAATGGGCATTTGCAATGACAGAATATATGAAGAATTTATCAAAGAGATGAACTTTTCAATTAGGTACCTTGGCAGAAATGGGCATTGACTCGCTTTGTGATTCCACCCCTTAATTTTGTGCAGCTGTGACAGCTAGAGTGACTTAGGGTTACTCTTTCAGGAAATCTCATTTGCTGTTTGCTCCTCTGGTGCCGTTCAGTTCCAACAGTGATTGAAAGTACAGTTTAGTGTAAGAACTTACCTTTTTTAGACATAGGATGTAGTTTTTAAACCATACCCCGTGCCCCTGATTTGGGATAATTGGTGTGCTCATGTGTACGTCCCATTGCCTTCAGTGGTATATAAATACTTGTTTAGATGAAGTGGATTATTAAACGCTGTCATGAAATGGAACAGACTTAAACACATGCTGAACTTCTGGTCAGAAATTGGTGCAGACTGCAATAATTGTGCTATTTTAAAATAAGCTCATCAAACAAAGACTTGATTTACTGTTCCCATGCATAACTGGGAGAGTGCGTCTTGCAGACCACACCAGCTCTGGAATAGGAGTGGGGTGGATGGGGGTGTAATGGCTGCTCTGTCATTATGTATATGTGGAAAATAAGTCAGAAATGTTTTGCGAGCTGCTTCATGCTGGATTTCAGGGTGGAAAATCTCTGAGATATTAAAGGAATTAAAACAAAGAAAATATTCTGGAAGAAAACAGCATTATGTGCATTCTTTCAGAAATACTGTTGTTGAATCTTTAGGTGAGGAACCAGCTTGGAGCAGGAGAGATGATCTGTAAACTTAATTAATCATGGCTGAAAAATATAAACACTTTTGGCAAACTCTAGCTGTTTCCTTTCACTATTTTCAAAAAATATGTATTTTATTTTTGAATATTGAAACAGAGTTTGAATCTTGAAACAAGAACAGTTATTTCCAAACAAGACCCAGAAATTAACTGGAGAAGCTCTTGATCCAGTATTTATTTGCTTTTATTAAAGAAAATAAGATAAACTGAGCCCTTTGTTTCAGGTTAGCTTGAAACACTGTTTATTTCCAATTTAGTTCATTTTTCTTCATTCAATTGACTGAAATATTATGTGTTATCACTGCTCTTTACAGGTTGCATCTTCACTAGAAAATGTTGTGCTCTTAGCTGTGGGGTATCTGTGGGGCACCAAAATCCAAGAAATCTATCATTTAGTGTGCCTTTGGGCAGCCAAACAGGACTACAGTGAACCCAGGAAGGTGATTGGCAGCAGTGTTTCTGGGTTTCCTAAGGAAAAGGGTGAAGATCCAATGGCATTAATTCATTTTGATAAACAATGGTGCTAGATAAGATGCAGGACCTTGGGGAGACCTTGGCAGGGATTGTTGATGGGTTGGATTCTCCCTGAGTAGCTGGGTGTAAAACTGTCAGAAATGGCAGAAGCTTTTCACTGGGAAACATACGGACAATTGGAGAAGGAGCTGTCATGTCCTTGCCTGCACAAAGAAACAAGGGTAAATGACAGCAAGTGAAAAGGGATAAATGCAAGACGCATAAATACCACGTGAGGGAGGATGATGGATGGGAAGGAGGAAGAAAGTATATGTTTTGAAGAAAATTGCTGTCAGATTATTCAGCAGATGACGGCTTGTGCCTGAAGTAGCTTGGGAATTGGCTGAAGCCATTGAGATGCTATGGAAACATTCACACAGTAATGTAGGGAGGATTGGAAATAGAGTTGTTGGAGGACCTGTAGCAATCTGCAACACAATGCATGAAGGTAAAATTGTGGGGTTAGCACTGCATGCAATGGTGAACTACGTACATGAATAGGTGAAGTAAGATGGTTGAAATTTCTAGGAGAAAGGAAAGTTCACAGATTTCATGTGAATGAGTGGGAGGTAGATTAAGGAGTGAATAATGGAGATTAGGTGGTCTCCACAAAACACAAGCCACATGATTTTTTCTCAAACCATATTTCCCTGACTTTGTGCGGAGTTGGAAAACATCAAATGGAAAACCCATAAACACAATAAAGGGAATGAGGCAAAGAGGTGTCAACAGCCAGAGGTGGCTGTGGCAGTGGTTAAGCACATCTTCAACCTGAAAGACATTTGTCAGTCTTCAGGGCCACTGGATGGGGAAGATGAAAAGCCCCCCTGAAAAAAAGCTCAAAGGTGTTGTTTGTAACACAGATGTTGCCAGCACCCTGCAGACTCTCTGAGAGCATCAGCTTTTGTGAAAAACAAAGCCACAACTGTAAAAAGCATATGGAAGTTTGTTCTTCATAACCTACTGTCAGACTCCTTCAGAACATTCCTATTTGCTAAGGAAAACACTAATTTATTTCAATTTTATGAGGCTGGTTATGCTCTTTGTGCAGTTTCATATGTGCAAATCAATTTGGCGTGCTTTAGGGATGTTAGGCAGATTTGTATGAATGTTTGTTATGAACCAGTCTGTTCAGAGCACTTTGTTAGCTAGCATGTGTCCCAAAACTACAATTTATCAGTCAGCACTCAACCTTTGTGCTTTCAACTATTCTTATTCATGTATGAGATTGTATGCTTTCATTCCTTAGATTTTATTGAAGAATATGCAGATGATCAATCAATTACTAAGCTGGCCTGGAAACCGCAATTGTTCACTCTGGCTTAAACCCAGCTGTGATTCCCTAAAGCTCTGGGTTGTTTTCTTTTGTGGTTTGGGTTTTTTATTCTTTCTGAATATTTCAACTTGGAGACTAGCAGTACATGAGCTCACATTCTTTTAGCATTGATTCTTTTTATTTGTTTCTCATTTGTTTTACTGTGCTATTTTATCATATTGTTGGTACAGCATTGACAGTCCATGAGAAGAAAGCTGTGGTAATCCCAGTAAGCCAATGGAGGTTATTTCTATCCTTAGAAAAATATTCTGAACGGATCCCAAGGTTTTCCTGAGATTCACCTGGCAGGACACCAGTTGCTCTGTGCCTAGTGGCACAAAAGCAGTGTTCCCTCAAAGTGGGATTTGGTGCTGAATGGCCCCAGGAATCCACCAGATTTGTACAATAAATATATCAAACACTTAGCAGTTGACAACTCAAAGGCTAGGTTTATTCTCTTCCATCCGTTTTTCACCAGTTCTCCGAAACTGAATCATGCAAACCAAATAGCTTTAGTGCTCAGTCTCTCCCAGGATGCCTGGAAAGAAATGCTGATTTTTATCCAAGCAAATGCAAACACAGAGCAAAGACAAGTCCAGTGAGATGCTTGTTAAGCACTGTTGATTTTCACTCTTTTCTGTTAAAGTGGCAGATGTTTGTAGCCTTGCAATTGGTTCCACACAGTCAAATGTCTACCTTCTTTTTTAAGCTTTAAAATCTGGTGACAATTTTTAGTGTAAATATGAGTGATTTCTCCCACAGATGAACTTCAGCTTTAGCCTCAACCATCGGTACGGACTTTGATTTCTGCCCCTTCTCTCAGCTGCTTTCAGCAACAGTGGAAAAACATCTGTCTTGTCAGAAAGCTGATTTGGACTGTGTTGGTTACAGGCAAACAAATGCACTCAGTTGACTTAAATATCTGCCACTAATGCAATAAAAATGGCAGTTACAAAATACCAGTTACCTTACCTTCCATATTGCAATGAGCAGGAAGCCAAAATTTGCATATAGCAAATACCTCCTGCTTTAACCATATGAATGCACATGAAATGTGTTGGCCCTCCATTGGCCATGCAGTAATAGCAAGTTATTGTGTTAGAGAAGGAGGAATTCTGAAAAACAAATGTGGTCTGTCATGATCTCAGATGATGTTTGACCCAGAGCAGATTTTACTGTCTCTTAAAGAGCGGCCTGGGCATCTCACATATATATAGCTGGTACAAGTGACATTGTTGGCTGTAGTCTTGCATATATTCCTGTAAGCGTGTGCATAAACAGAGGAGCCAGAGCAGTGAAAGCAGAAGGAAGCGGCTTTATTTGAAGTGGGGTGCTACACTGTCAATGAAATAGTAACATGCATATATGCATATATGCAGGTATTTTATAAGGTATTTACTTAACTGGTGTCCTTGTTATGGTGTGGGTGTTTTCAAGGAATGGTTGTTCTGAGGCAATAACTCAGGCAGTTTGATATCTCGGTTGTTCATAAGGGAAATGTATTTTGTAGAAGTGAATTCCTAAGTATATAGCCAGGGAGATTTTTAGTCTGAATCATTCCTTTGAGGGATTTTAAGCATTTGCCTCCCACATGCTAGAATAATGCTATGGAAGTGGCTTTGTTGTATGATCCGAGAAGCTGCATTCTGATGCCTGATGGTTTATGAGAAATGAATGCAATGAGTGGTCTTGGATCATATAAATTGCAAGATTCAATAGTAAGAAGCAAGGGAGGGCAGGGGGAAACGTGTGCAGCATCACAGCAGCGGTGTTCACCTGGGAGTGTGGGTCTCTGCAGCATCGTGCTGAGCATGGCAGAGCCCAGCCTGCTCTTCAGACCTCACATGGAGAATACAAGTTTGCAGAGAAACAAATAGTTTTATGAGTGTCTGTTCAGACACATCGCCAACAGGCAAGAGCACTTTGGACATGCTCTGTGAGCGGAGCTTTGCTTCTTAATGATTGCAAGAGTGGCCTCGGCTTTCTTCACTTCTCAGTCTTTCTCCTGTGTTTATTTTAATTAAGGGCAATTTTCACTATTCTGTTTGCTTAGCTCATCCTGGTACAATAAAACAGTTAAGATACACATGGCAGAGACTGAGAGAGCCTACAGCAGAGCATCCCATGGTGGTGAGGACATCTTGAGTACGCTGCTATGAGTACTCCAGGCTGCATGAAGGTCTGCTTCCAGTTGCCCTTTAACTTGAGTGGATTTTGAACCCAGGGACATACAGCAGCCCTTCTCTTTCGGAACCAGTCATAACTGCTCTTCATTTCACTGGAGGTGACGCTGTAGACTGGGTGCCATGCACAGACAAGGCAAGCTGGTAAACAAAGGTATTTGGGAATTGATATTGCTCCTTGCCCCTAGGCACAGTGATCTTCATCCTTGTTTTAGGAGGGATGAGAACAAAAGTTGTTTCCATTTTACTGTATTTTCAGTCCCATTCACCTTAAAGTATATTTTAAATTGAGCTATAAACAACGTACAGAAATGGGTTTGGCTACTTCTTGCTGAGGTGAGGCAGTTCCTCAGCATATACATACATCTGCTCCCTAGGACTGAGTCAGCAAGGGAGCAAAGATTGCCACAGCATGGCATGGGCAGAGTTCGCAAGGCAGACAGCTGAGCTGGGATTAATACCTGCACTCCCACAATGGGGAGTATGAGCCTGTGAGTGACAGAAGGTTTCCAGAAGCACAGATTTATTTCCTGTCCTATGACTGGTCACTTTTCCCATTGCCTTTGAGTGTGATGTTATTTTATGGTGTGGTGCATATTTCAAGCAAGTCTCCCTGCAATGTCAAAGTCTTGCCAAATGGACTGTTAGCTGCATAAGTCTGCTGTAGACCATGGAGGAGATAGTGCAAGATTCCAGGTGTCGGAAAGCCAACTATCCTCCCTGCCTAACCCCTTGTGACAGGTAGCACTGATGGTGGGAAAAGGAGTCTTCATCTGAATCCCTCAATAGGAATGGAACCCCTTCATTAGTATACATCCTTTTGCAGTTGTATATTTGCATAGAATATTCTTGTAGGGGGCACTGACTACAATATGTCTTTGGTAGTTTAGCACCTCTGAGATTCCTTGATCACAGAAATTATGCAATGAGCACCAGTACTAAAAATACTACTATCCAGTGAAGTGAGGGATTAAGAGAAGAAAAATGCGCTTGAAAGAAGTAAAGCAAAGAATAGAAAGAAGGAAAAACATGAGGCTTTGCATGGGAAGGGAAGGAGCATGCCAGCAAAGTTACGACCCTACCAATTTTTCACTCTTTGCTTAGTAGCTGAGGACAGAAATGTTCTCCAGATGCAAGGAATCACTAGGCTGCTCCTTGACATCTCAGCATTTTTCTCTCCCGGGAGGGAAGCTCATTAGACAAGGGATAGGGTCTTCAGTTATTAATCTGATTTCCCTAGTTTGTTTATACTAGGTCTTTCATAGCTTATTCTGGAGAGAGGTTGCAGCCCTCGTACTCTGAAGAAATATAGTTGGTGCTGTAGGATTGCACCAGTCTCAGGAAACACATCAAGAGGTGTAGATCTGTTACCTTAGAGCTTGCAGTTAAATACTGGACTCTGCAAGTTTCCAGCACACGTGTGTGTGTGTGTGTGTGTGTGTGTGTGAATGCATGCTATTTGCTCTGCTTTCTCAGCTCCTTTACAGGTGTGTGAATACTGACTGCTTGTGACCTTGGAAAGTCAAGCCTCCAGGCAGTAACAAATAGTACTGAAAAAGAAAAAGAGGAAGGAAATAATGATCTGATTGTCTGACAGCAGCACATCCCTTTGCGTTTGTGTGCGGCTGAGATGATCTGTGCATGCAGCTGGATAGAAATGTGTTTGTGTTTGATGTGCATGTAGCTATATTAAATGTGCATGTATGTGCACATTTAATGTATCTATAATAAATTCATATTGTACATATTATACATGTTTAAATAAATAGATGATTTTAAGAAGACAACAGTAGTTCAAAAAAAGTTAGTAGTGAAATATTTCTGATCTGGATGCAGTGATTACAGCTGTACCTGGCTGCTCACCAGCTGCTTGTAAATGCTGTTCTAAAGTGTTACTGCAGTCACACTGAGCCTGCATGAAGTGGGAGGCTTTTCCATGCCCTCTGAGCAGGAAAAGGGAGAGATCTGAAGCCTCTGATCTGAGGAAAATACTTCAAGTTAATTTTCTGTGTAAGGAGTCAGCTGCTAAGTATCTAAATACTGCGGATAAACCCCACTGAAGATGAGAAAACAGAAGACGGTTGAATTGCACAAGTGCCCTTCATTTCTACTTCACAAAATGAATTACTCCCGCTTATTATTTTTTTTTTTTTTGTTAAACAAAGCCATTAAAAAATACAAAGAGATTTATGAAGTTAGACATCCTTGACCAAAATTCAGTGTCTCAGATTCTCCAACTGAGGAATGGAAAATGTGAATTTAGTAGAAATCCTTTTTGCTTTGGCTGTGTCTGTATTGCTATCAGAAACTTTCAGTCTCTAAATCCAGCATTAACACCATAACTGCAGTGATGCAGAGCTCAGCAAACACTCTCTGGAATGTAGCCTGGACATTCAGCTGCCATCAAGCTGCCATGGTCGCAGCCAGCTTGTTGGTGACGCCTCAACCAGCTGGGTTAAAGCTTGCTCTGGTGACTCAGTGAGAGCTGTGGTCTTCACTCACAAGCCCATCTATTCTCACCTAAGGGGGTCTCTTACCAATTGACTTTTCCCAAAGAAATACTGCCAACTGCCTTATACATGAAGTCTTATAACCTTGAATATTTAGTGAGAAGGGATGATTTCTGAATTTGGGTGATTTTCTCAGTAATGGGCCATTGGACTTGTTTTGTGTTTTAGAGTCTTGTAATATAAAGATATTCCATCTTCTTGATGTGTACCCAGGTTTGTCTCTGCAAATATAAATATGCCTGAACACTCCTGCATGAAGACTCCCTCCTTTGTAAGCATTAAAGGTCAGTTGTAAATGTTCTGCAGGAGTCACGCAGCGTTGTGGGCCACTCCAGCATGAACAGCTTGATCTGTGTTCAGCATGAACAGCTTGGTCTCTGTTTAAAAAGTGACAGTTGAAGCTTTAGTGGAAGCTTCATTCCTTGGCATCTTCTGGTGAAAGAAACTGCTCAAAGTTTCACATTTCACCGGAATTGTTCTTTTATAGACCTTGTCCATTCCTTCTCCATTATTTTATAGACCTTGTCTGCTCTGTGTAAATGGCATTTCATATCTCTCCCAATTTACCTACCACCCCACAAGATGAATCCCATTCCTATTTTACCTTATATTTAATGTTATTTATTTGTTTTCTTCTTTGACTAGGTGTTTGAGATTTATAAAAACATAGAGCCCTGGAGCAGGCCAGCATCTCTTAGAGACTCACCTCTAAATTTTCACAGACCCACTCCAGATACCAGCAAACTGCAATCGTTTCCTCCATGGATATTTGCAGGCATTAATGAACTAAGTCTCAACTCATTCCCATATGCTTAAGACATCTTATCCCTTAAGAAGCTAGGCATCTGAGCTACTGATGGGTTTAAGTAAAACAGTTGGATGTGGTTTGCTATCACTGCCATGTGTCTTGTCTGTAGAGCTCCATCTCTCTTAACCTCTTTTCAGATGGAAAAAGATATTTTGTTCAGCAGCCAAAGGGAACTGCAAGCATCCTGGTGGAAAACAAGCCGTTTCAAAACCCTGGCTGCAAACTACCCACACATCACTGTTGTCAGCCAGGCTGCACATGCATAGTTACAGGGAATAAAATAGAGAGGACCTTCTGTTCCTATTCTGAAAGGTCTCTACCCATTCATCTACACCATAGGATTGTCGACAGCTGCCATTATTAATTTGTTCTCCTATGTAGGTTTTCAGCAAAAAGAGGGTAAAACAGGTCTAATTCCATCCAGCAGGAGTATTTTCAGTGCAAATGCTAGCCCGTATATTACAAAGCATTAATGCGACCCACTTCTAGGCTACTTGTGGTAATTTCTGGTCTTTTTTATTTATTCCTCCATTCCTTTAATGAACTTCTTGGAAAAGAAGCTGAAATATCAGTATGGGGAAAATGAAATATGAGAAACAAAGCCCATTTTTATTTTGAAACTGTGCTTCCCTTGTAATAGTTTATTTCAAGAGAAACCTGGAATAATCCAGTTTAAGCAAAGCAAAGATCTCTGCTCAAGCCAAACTGTGTGTGGGTGTGCTCTTGTCAGAGCTCCCAGAAGAGGAGGGCAGGAAAGGCTGTTAGTCAGACCTCAGATGTTGCAGGAGATGCTGGTTATTCAGTAGCTGGCACTTTTCCTTGGCATACCAGTACAGAGCCACTACTCTGGTGTACTGGGAGAGGGTGCACCCCATGAGGGAAAATCCTTAGTTCCTGCTTTATTTTCTGTCATAAAAGAAAGTCCCAAGGATAAGTGGCTGGGAGAGGTGCCCACTGTAAGAGCCTAGCAGGGAGGTTGGTTAGGAATAACTCTGCCTCTTCTTCTAGTTCCACCTTGTGCCATGTTTGTGGCAGGTCCAGGCTGGGGTCTGGTGATGCTGCTTTGTGCTAGCTGCACAGGTTTGTGTTGTAGGGGTGGTCCCAACCTCACCCTGTTTGGACTCAGCCTGGGAGCCACAACAGTCTTCAGGTATAGCTCCTGCAGAGGAACAGTCAGTTTGTGTGACAGCCTGTTACTGTTTGCAGAGAATTACCCACATACTCAGTTTTCTCACAGCAAATAGTCTCTTGATGCTATGGGCATCTCAGAGTTCAGAAAGTCAGGCATAAGGATAAATCTTTGCATTATCTTAGCTTACTTTTATAATCTGTTTAAATAATATCAGGTTTTTGACAGTCTATTGCCCTTTAAAATTTCTATGGCAACAGCACAGCTAAGGATACATTAAATTAAAGTCAGGCATTCAAGGCAGGTGATTATACTCCTTAGAAAAAGAATCAAATAAATTGATGGTTAGCTCTTGAAACAGCAGGTGAGACTAACAGAGTGGGTAAGGCGCAATTCTATTCCCACTGATGGATTTGAATGTGTAAGCACCATCTTCCTTTGTTACACATCTGTGGATTTGGTTTTTAATTATTTGGCTTGGAGATAATAAATGATTGTATGTTATTTATAGAAAACTGCATTCTCCTAAGTTCTGCACTGTGAAATCCATCTCTCTACTAATTTGCAGTGAGCACCAGAAGACTAATGATTAATTATATACCGGAATATTTATTAAATTTCATCTGATGATAAATAAATTAGAACTGAACATAGCAGCTTTTAAAATTAACAAAAAAAATGTGTAGTTAGGAATTTATTTCTTGCATCTATGAGAACTACTGCAGACAACAAAGAGGGCATGAACGCTTGGAGCCTGTAGACATATTGATTGCTATGTTCAGGGTACATTTCAGATATTTACCCTCTGCTTCCCCTCTCCAAGGAGGGCCTCCGTTGTCAATTTTTCCATTGATTTTGAGTCTGCCTGCTCAGAAGCTGAAGATATTGATGCAGCTGGGGAAGGTACCAAAACCAGCAACCTTTTGCAAATGCATTTTGTGACACTCCACTTCCATATTTTAAAGGGGAATTTTATTAATGGCAGCAGGCCTCCGTTTTTCTCATTCAAACACATCAATAGAACCGGTAGCGATTTGCAAACTCCTGGGCGTTTTCATTTCCTCTGAACTGACCCCTCTGTTGTTTCCTCTCTGCCCACAGACAGTGAGATCATCCCTCCCGACTGCCTGCGGCCCCGCTCCTTCACCGCCATCCGCCGGCCCTCGCTACGGCGGGAGACAGAGGACACGCGCCTCTCGGTCAGCCTGTGCGACCTCAACCTGCAGGAGGAGACCTTCCACGTGACGGCCACCACGTGTCCCATCCCACAGAACTCCCTCAACTCCCAGCACTCCCACCTCCTCCCTTCCCAGCTGGAGAGCGACCTCCGCTTCCACCACCTCCGGGGACCCCACGTCAAAATCCTCGATGACCAAACCGTGGCCCGCCTGGAGCACGCGCGGGAGGAGAGGACTTTGGTGTTCACCAGCAGACCCCTTCGGATCAATGAAACCATTTTTGTCAAAATCAACAAGTCCAACGCTGTGCGCACGGGGACGCTGTCCTACGGCGTCACATCCTGCGACCCCAGCACCTTGCGCCCCAGTGACCTCCCCTATAACCCGGAGTCCTTGGTTGACCGAAAGGAGTTCTGGGCCATCTGCCGTGTCGTGGTGCCCCTCCAGAGTGGAGACATCCTGGGATTTCTGGTGAATTCGGATGGTGAGCTGCATTTGAGTCACAACGGTGCCAGCATTGGCATGCAGGTCTGCACGGACTGTTCCCAGCCCCTCTGGATGTTCTTCGTTTTACATGGCGCAGTCATGCAAATTCGATTGTTGGGTATGTTGGAACCCCTTTTTCCAAACTTCATGCACAAGAAAGCAAGGGGGAGGGGGATACATCATGGGGAAGGGTGGAGGGAATGAATGGCTCCCTCCGTGCTCTAGGATGAGGTACAGATTTTGTTTTAGAAAAGGAAAAAACCCAACCATACAAAAGCACACAGATATGAATTGCAAGGCTCACCTCTTTGCACTTCTCTAGCATCCTTCACTTCATGGTCTTAAAGCTCTTTTCAGATAATGTATTAAGCCCCAGAGACCTCCATTACAGATGAGTCACCACTGACCTAGGAGGAGTGAGGAAGGGGGAGGAGAGGTGCTTTGGGCTGAGGTAATGTAGGGCATAGCCAGCAGGAAAAATGAGATCTGATGCCCTTTTCTGTGTGTGTGTTTGTTAGCTATCTGGCTATCTCAGAAAGAGCAGTCCCGTGATTTCCTCAGACTTGTATGTGAAAGGCAGGCCAGTAAGCAGAGAAGAAGCACTTTGCCTTATAATTGCAGCAGTGCACAGAGCATGGCAGTAGCCAGTTTAACAAGACAGGGGTTTTCTTGTCATCCAGCCCTATTTAAGGCAGTGTAGCTTGTAGAGGTTGATGGACCTCTGAAAAGCCGGCCTCTTTCTCTTGATATTGTAGTTCTAGTCTTAAACTCTGTTAACTGAAGTGCTTTAAATTCTGAAAGTCATGATTTGAAGGTGTGCAAGGTAAAAGCATTGAAATACCATTTGCTTAGGATCAAATTTACTTTTTTTCTTGATGTGTGTATATATTGTGTATGTATTGTACACAAGTGTAGGATGTGTTTGGACATGAATTCGGACCATATCATGGTTCTGCTGGTGTCAGTGTCAGAAAGTAAATGGTGGATTCTGAGCAGATGCTGTAATTCCTGGTACTTCTCTAACTGGAGATGATTTTAAGGTATTCCTTTCTTGTTTATACTCATAGAACTTTAAATATACTTACATTCCTTATTGCTTAAAAACACCACTATTAAAATGCCCCTTTTACACAACAGGGAGAAAAAGAACAAAACCCAGAACAAAACAGAAAGCCAACCAACACCTTTTTTTTATGCTTTATAGACAGTCTTTGAAGATAAGCTGTCTCCAGGGTCCAGTTCACCTTAATAACAGTATGAAGTGTCCTATATAATTTGCTTAAAGTTGACCATAGGCCTATGCTGTGAGTGTTTTGTGGCTGTTAAAGGCTCACAGATGACAAATGTAATACTGCAATTTATTTCTAAGTGCCCTAATCTCAGTCCATGATAATTCAGCATGATTACATTTTCTGTGGGTACTTTACCATAATCCATGGCTAGCTCTGCTCTCCACCAACATGTCATTGTGCTAATGGTAGGTGAAGTCAAACATGTCCCAGTAAAGGAGGAGATTAAATGCTCTTGTATATGTTAGAAGGAAAACATCCCCAGGTCATTGAACTACTGGTAAAACTAACTCATTGACCAGTGCTTCCTTTCATAAGAGATCACCAATTCTGGCAGCTCTGGGAGTGAGTAGCTTGTTTGCAATGGGTCTTGAAAGAGGGCATCAAGGATTTGCCTCACCAGAGAAACAGAATCATGTCCTTATACAGAGTGCAACAGAGCGTGGACCTAAACACAGGCACTCTGCATCCTGGACAAACCTCATGTTGTGCATACCCTGTGTGTGTCCTCCCTACCTGTTCACAAGCTCAGCCCAAACCACTATACTTACAGTGCATGTTTTAGATAAATCTGCATTAAATGAAATCTGCTGAGTGAGAAAAGTCCTCACTACCTGTATTTGTGACCACCTAACAGACTTTTCTGTTCTTGGTCACAGGAAGAGAAGCTAAAATTGGGCTATTGTTCTTAAGAGAGATGTAAGTGAAAAGAACCAGACTTGTTGACCTTGCCTCTCTCAATGAAAGGGTAGGACCCTGCTGAATGTACAGCTTTATCCACATCAGCTTGGGAAGCAAGCTGCTATCTCCCAGTTAAAAGCTGTGAAGTTGGAGCTTACCTATATCTTTAACAGGTATAAAATTACAAACAGAGATTTTCAGACCTATGTTTGCAGTATAACAATGCTGGGAGCCATACAGTCCCAGTATCAGTACCATATCAGTATGGTGCAACTGCCCAGAGGAAAATACTGACACTGTCCCAGCACCGCACATCTCTGCAATTGCAGTAATTACATGGATCAGCAATATCTCAACGGAACAATGAACTTTCATCTCTTGCTTTGACAATGTTATTAGGGGGGTGATGTGCACTGTTTGTGCTGTAGTTGAACAGATTATGGTGCTAGCTATAGTATCTGTCATTATAATATTAGAAAACGTAAGAAGAATATGAAGTGTTCATCTTTTTAATGACAAGCTCTATCTTCAGAATGGAAACAAGAATAATTTTGTGTGATCTGTCTTTTGTAGTTTGAGCTTTATATCAAGGAGAAGACGTGTTTATAGTCATCTTATTCTAGTTTTAATAGAAAAAGTAAAGTTCCGTATCCTTGAAAGAAGTGAGACACAAATAGTACAAGAGGCATAATTGTACCAAACCTATCTTTAATAGCAGACGTCATTCTATTTCTGGAAGCATACCATTATTAGATTAATCAAAGCGGTGCTATGCAGTGTTAAGGCAACTTCAGCACTACAGCTGACTATAAAAATGAAATAGAAATTGCTGGGTTTGCTTCTTCTCCAGTTTTTCCTTGTTTGAAAGATGGGAAAAGAGGAGAACAGCAATGAAACTCTTGCCCCTAGAGAAGCGTTATTTTTTACTCAGGGTATTGATCACTGGATAGTAAATTTCATGCCTTGAGATTAGTTATTTGGTCCTGGCTCAGAGCAGAATCAAGCTCAGGTCTCTCCTGGCTTGTGGCTTATTGTGAACGCTGACATTTGCTTCATGCAGTTGTTGCACAACACTGGAGATAGACACAACATTTATTTCCTAATCTAAATACCAGGGGTGACTATCTCTACCAAGACCAATGGTCTTATAGAACTCTGAAAGAGTGGAGGACAGCATCTGATTGGTTTGATAGTAAAGAATTCTGACTTCTGTTTCCATCTTACTGATCTGGCATCATATACCAACTATATTTGCTGCAGGAGAAATAAAAAATCCCAGAAAAGATAGGTGAGGTTGGAAACACTATTTTTCTTTATGTCACCCCAGCAAAGGGAAAGCAAATTAAACCCAACCAACACTATAGCACCTGACAGGCCACAGTCATCTGTAGTGGGAGGTGGAAGGATGTCACTGTGTTGCTAAGAAAAGGTTAAAAGGCAACTTGACCACATGGAGGGAAAATAAATGAAAGAGGAGGGAATTTTAATGTAGCAGATAATAGAATAAAAAATACCAAGCTGCTGGAAAATGAAGGAACACAGATTTCAATTAAAAATAAGTGAGGGTAATTAACTACAGGAGCCAGCTATTGAGGGAGACAACAGATCTTTTTGTCAGGACAGGAAGCCCTTCTAAATAGTTTCTATATAAACTAATAGTCTTGATTCAGAAATTCTGTGGGTTATGTGCATGAAGACAATCAGATAGATACCCAGATCGTTAGGCATGTAGAAGTGATCAGTCTTTGCGTAGTCATTGGGAATTCCATTAGTTCAGGCTTGGGTTGGGTTTTTTTCAGACATCATTCCTGTACAGTTGACAAACCCAGCCTATTAAATTTGATTTACTGCTTTCAGCTTTTGCTGATGAGCATTTCAGCTCACTCACAGTTTTATCAACAGCTCTGGATGCGTCAGTCTGGTTTTGGTGGTGTAATTAATTTATGAAGTTAAATTTATTGACCCCATAAGGCTTTAAAATGTATGACTCATGTCAGAGCAATAAGTTTATATATTTAGTATTTGGGGATCCAAATGGTTGGGGATATTCTTTCATTTTCTTTTGTCTCTTTATTTTGAATTTAATTTGTTTGGGGTTTTTGTTTTGGTGTGGCTTCCCTTGTGGATTTCATCCTTTCCAGTAATATTGAAGTTTGTTTTCAGCAATGAAATAACATGTTCCATCCACAGTCACACCAATGAAGCTGAGCTGCCAACTTATATGTCTCTTTTTTATTCATACACTTCAATAACTTCAGTCTCATCAGAACAGCTGCACAATATTGTAGTTCTCTGGCCAAGAGGCAGCATTAGGCCTGAAAAATAAAACAACTTAAGAGCCAGCATTTGGTGTGGGTAAGTCTGTATTCACTTCCATACTGAATACATACAGACTGTGTGGGCTAAGCTATTCTTCCTCCTTTACCATAGGCATATGCGAAATGCTACTACTTAGCTGAAAAGAGTTGCAGTTTTCATGGGTGAACAGAGTAGTGTCTTGGGTGATGCAGAGCAATGGTTTACCATGAGAAAGCATTTTCCATCATTCTGTGATGTTCATCATATTGTCATTTGGTTTTCACAGAATCCTAGAATCATGGAATGGTTGGGGTTGGAAAGGACCTTAAAGTTATCTAGCTCCAAATCCCCTGCCCTTGACTTTAGCTCCATCCCAGGTGACTCACCAGCTGTTGGTGCACTGCTAGTGATTCACAGGCCATAACTTAGCCTTGAAGACTGCCTTCTCCCTTCTAATCAGGATTATTTCTCTATGTCTCCTTATCTTGCTGATACAGTTCCTTCAACTACTGTCTCCAGATTATCTCCAGGGGAGACTCTCCTGTTTTCTCTGGTCTCTTCTGTGACACTTGTCTGGCCCAATCCTCCTAAGAATCTGTAGGGCTTTTTGGGAGTTGATCCCATCTTACCTCCTTTCTTCCCTGGCTTTTGTCCATTCCTATGTAAACAATTTTCTTAGCCTGTGGTTGCCCCTTGGCTGTCGCAGGACTCCAGCATGCCATGTTACCCATTTGGGAACTTGGTTCTTCTCCACCTTGGTTCATTCCAGTGATGTAGAAAGTGTCAAGTGAAACCCAGCAGATGAGAAGCCTGCTAAATACATATAACACTGTCACACAGAAATGCATGTAATGAATCTCTTCCTTTTACATGTATTCAATTAGCTGTACCCCAGAGTTTTATTGTTTATGGTTTGGGTTTTTTTTTTTCCTAAATTATTAGTATTTAATTTAATTTAATTTAATTTTACTTTGGAAACATTTCCCACTTCTATGGGAAATGGCCCCATTAAGCTGATTGGGATCTAACAGGACAGTGTTGTGTAGCACTTAACTGCCTTGAGTTCCTATGCACTGCAGGGTACATGGTATTTTATGGTGTTAGAGACTAGGTGGGGAGGAAGAGAGTTAATATACGGTGCTTCTTGGAAAGAAATCCACTTGCATTAATTGATGCCTCTTTATAAACCTTCCTATCATGCATGGTTTTATCTTTCATTCCAAGTGATGTACACATTACTGATGTTAAGTTGTAAGAACTGCACAAAAGCATTACAGTGTTTGCAACTTCCGAGTCTGATTCTAGTGCTGCACATGGGTCTCCATTCACATCCCATTTTATATCCATTGTTTCAAAGGAGAAATAGCCCAAAAAGCTGTTGTGTTAGGACAAGTTGCTTTATAACTTGTGCCTTGGAAAACTCCACAGTCACAGGGCGTTGAATGCAATCAAATGCTTGTCGTTTTTGGTAAATGTCAGCCTTGATACCTGCTAATGGCACCTTTGAACCATCTCCTTAAAGACTTCTTCACAGGTGACACATAATTAACCCACACTTGCCACAGGGAAGTCAGTGAGCATTAGCCTGTGTACTGAGGTATCAGCCAGCATCTGGGTAAAGTTTGGGTAAAACAAACAGATCTTTAGATAACAGTCATGGGGCTGGCAAATGTCTCATCCTGTGCATGCTTTCCTCCACAAGAGCAGAAATTATTTTCATTACTAGGATAATCATAGAATCATAGAGTAATTAAGGTTGGAAAGGACCTTAAGATCATCCAGTTCCAACCCCCCTGCCATAAGCAGGGGCACCTCACACTAAACCATGCCACACAAGACTTTGTTCAGCCTGGCCTTGAACACTGCCAGGGATGGAGCACTCACAACCTCCCTGGCCAACCCATTCCAGTGCCTCACCACCCTAACAGGAAAGAATTTCTTCCTTAGATCCAATCTAAACCTCCCCTGTTTAAGTTTGAACCCGTTACCCCTTGTCCTGTCACTACAGTCCCTAATGAAGAGTCCCTCCCCAGCATCCCTATAGGCACCCTTCACATACTGGAAGGCTGCTATGAGGTCTCCACGCAGCCTTCTCTTCTCCAGGCTGAACAGCCCCAACTTTCCCAGCCTGTCTTCACCCAGCAGATGCTCCAGTCCCCTCATCATCCTTGTGGCCTCCTCTGGACTTGTTCCAACAGCTCCATGTCCTTTTTATGTTGAGGACACCAGAACTGCACACAAAGCTCCAAGTGAGGAGAGAAGAGCAGAGGGGCAGGATCACCCCCTTCAACCTGCTGGTCACGCTCCTTTTGATGCAGCCCAGGATAC
>NDXB01000485.1:0-13573 GCA_002631895.1 Agapornis roseicollis | reverse complement strand
GTCTCTCCAATGTAGAGACAAGGATGTCGTGTGGGACAGTGTCAAACGCTTTGCACAAGTCCACACTGCCTTGTAACTATAGCTTTAGCTGGGATTTTAACAGACTCAGGCATATGCCAAATGACTCCTTTTCAGGACTGGAGGGTTTAGGACAAGAGAGCATCTTGCTTTCTCTCCCAGTCTGTTGTGGCCCAAACCTTCATCATGAGCCAGACGTGGCAACCAGAGCTCAGGAAGACATGTTCTTCATGTACTGGCAATCAAAAGAGTATTATTTCAGTATAATATTATATATTCTATGATTCTGTATTATACTGTGGTAAAACAGCCTTTCTCTTCTGACAGTCTATGGAAGAAGAGAGAAAGAACAGACGGTCCTGTATTACAGACAAAATCTACATGTGACAGGTACACAGGGTACTGTCTAATGGTGCATCTAATAGTTTATAAACATTAGTTAACTGATGAAACAGGTTTACAACATCTTTCAGATAACTATCTATGTACTGGCTTAGTCTACACTGCAGTTTTGTCAGGAAAAGAAATGAAAGATAAATAAAGCCCATTTCATCACTGATTGCCCTAGCAGGTTTCACCCTTAATGCCATTGTGACAAGGGTCTTTCCCACTGGCTGATTTCATGTTGCACAACTTGCTTCTTTAAAGCTGTTTACCACAGAAAAATGTTTAAGTAGGATTCAGATATCCCTTGGCAAAGGGAAAGCAGAAAAAAAAAGGTGAAGGGAAAAAAAAGCCTTTGCAAAATATGAACCAGAAGTTGCTGCAGGCAAAGATGCCTTTGAGCAGTCTCAAGCTAAGACTTTCCATTTCCATGTAAAAATGTCTGTTGAAAGGGCAAGCTACATTTACAATGAGCAAAGTTTTATAGTTTACACAGGCATGAGCACCTGCTAGGAAGACGGGGGAAAGATTCAATTTACCTTTGGGTTGCAATGCTCAGATTCCCATTTAAAAGTCTAAGACCCCTGATTATTTATTGATGTCTTTCTCTTCATAGCTGTCTGCATCTTCGCTGGCTTGCAAGATGCAACAGTGTGGCCTAAAGGATTTTTTGAATTAAGTTCTTTTGAGTCATTTTTTCTCCCTTCAGGTGTTTAGCCAGCAATGCTGAAGTTTGACACGCTTCCTCTGCATTCAGGGGGATTGATATATTTATATATTTATTGGCCAACAGTCACATTAACTGTGCCTGAGCTGTCATTAAACATGAGGTTACTACAGGGTTACTGGATTTTCTGGTTTTTTACTTACAGGAAGGAGGGACAGCAGCATTAATGGGAGTAACGTTCTAAAGCAATCCACATTTTAGAGTGAATATGCTTCAAGTTCCCATAAAGCAGTGACAGGTGAAATTTAATATCAAAGTCTCTATACTACTCCTTCCCCTCTCCCAAAAAGCATAAAAGTGGCAGCTTGTACATTTTCTTTAACTTACAGGAGCCAAGGAGGCTTTTACTGAAGACAAGTAGAAAGACATTATAAGGCACTTCTGGCAATGAAATAAGTATCTCCTTATTTCAGCAAGAAGAATAAGAAACCCTGACTCTTCTTTCTTCACAATAGTAAGAGTCCTGGTAAAATAAAAAAACAAACTGGTGTTCCAATTAATTTTGGCACTTGTAGCACACTAGAAAACCAAACCTGGCCTCCTAGGTAAAAGCAGAGCACCAAACACTAACCCAAGTCATGACTGATATAATTTAGTAAATTAAATTTATTCCTTAGTAAAAAAGAGTAGCTCAGACTGGTCGAAACCAAGTACATAATCTCTCCTGCATCTACTGTAGTTTAACAAAGGTAATAACAGCTACCCTGAATTCCTAGAAACATGGTTTGGCTGGAAAATCGTGTGTATGGGCTGAACCCAGTTCAGCAAGTTATCCCAGGGGGAGAGTCCTTAACAGATTACATGCACTATAATAGGGGTGTTACTGGGCAAGGGGGTAGATCAGGGAATGATCAGGGAAAGACAAATATGGTCTTCTCTGGCCATAAAGCATGATCATCTTCCAAGGGCAGATGAACAAGCATTGGTGGTGGATTCCTGGAGCTGCTGGGAGTGTATACTCAGCTGGATATGGGTCCTCATCCTCTTAATACTGCCCTTTTCTGGCAAGTTGGGAATGCTCTTGTGCAATCCAGAGCTGAAGATCTTTAAAAACCATGTGGGAAGGACAGAGGTCTTCAGCTGTGTAGCTTCAGGAGCTATCACTGTAGTGGAGCTGCACAAGGGTGAGGTCTGTTTTACACCATGTCCCCAGCCTGCCTTTGGTGCTTTTTTACTCAGTTTAAAAAGGACCTCAGGGCATGACTCTGACCTGTCTTGGACATGTTCAGGGAGTGAATCACAGCTGCAAAGTGTTCGCCCTTCCATTCACTGAAGGTAATTTATGGTGACTGCTCAGGTGTCTCCTGCTGCTGAAGTTACAGCATTACTGCAGTGAACCTCTCCACTGGAGGATGGCTGGACAAGGCTGTGAGCCAGCCCCATGCAGGTGCACCTTTTCCCTTGAAGATGCAAAAGCCCTCCAGCTCTATTTCATGTAATCCTCTTTGGTGACAGGAAGAAACCCACAGAGATTTGATCAAACTATAACGGAGTTGCGCTTGCATTTCCCACAGGTAAAGGGAGTTACAAGTCCTGAAGTTACTCGAGTTATAAGACCTCAGCTGAGTTTCCTGGCCTTGCTGAACTGTGAACTTCCAGCATACCTTATGCTTTCTGACACATGGACAAGGGGCTTGAGGTACCTGTTGGCAGTGACTGAATATTACTGTCAAAGCTGCCAAATAACATTCCTGCAAATAATATTTATGGGCTCCAATGTGAGATTAAGTAATTGTCCAATCCATTTATCACCATGCTCACAATTAAGAAATGAGTGAAGAAATAATAGTTATCACAGTAAAATTGATTGTCATCATACTAAGCATTTTGGGAAGTCTCAGTCCAGAAAAGGTGGTAGACCGCTGTTGTAATCTGTTATTTGGTGGAAATGAACATTTCTAGAAGGGTATTTGGTCTTCTCAAGGGCTCATGAGCCCAAGGAGGTGATACAAATGCAGGATGAAAAGCCCACTCTGATGACCCAGACAAGGATTTCTGTGCATGTCCAAGGCAAAGGAAGCTGTTGAGCAGCTATCCCAATAATCCTGGGGGAGGGAGACATGTGACACAAACCACCATTTGCAAAAATTATTTTAAAGAGAGGTTTTCACATGAGTGATGGATCCTAGGCCCCTCTAGTGCCACTCGGCTGCTTTCTTCCCTAGATGGGAGGTTAATAGGTATATGCATTAATGTAATGACCTCTTTATTGACACACTTTCATTTCACTTCTCTTTAACCACCACGAGAGCAAAACCCAGAAGAACTGTTCAGAGAAGAGTGACTACATTTAGCAAAGTAAAACAAATACCATTACATGGAGTGCACTACAACCAGGTAATTAGCAAAATGATGTCATGGACCCTCTATTATTAATAGATGCATGCACAACTTATATTGTTCTCTTAAATATAATTTCAAAGAGGTGTTTACAATGTGAACTGAATCTAAATGTCTGTCTTTACCTTATAAGACATATATATATATGAGACATATATAGAAGATATATTACAAGTATGTCTGTGTCTAAACAAACATTTCACTTGCAGATATGTATCAGAAGCAGCTAAGACCATAAAGTCCTCTTCTTCTTATATACATGAAAATTACATTAATGCATTTCAGTTGTTACATGAGAAGGGCAATTGCTAGTACAATAAAAGTGGGCTTTGAAAAAATAAGCCCCTGTCTGATTTGAGAAATACATATGGTCAGGGGTTTATCGAAAACATCCCTCAGTCAGTTTCTGAAGCACAGGCTTACTTATTGACTACATGAAATATTTTGTGGTTGGGGTTATTTTTGGTGGGTATTTTTCCTTAATGATTTCTTACTGCTTTTTGAAAGTGAGCTGGGCCAAGCAGGAGAAAGGAGAGAAATCTGTGTTGTTAGAGAGTGTGTGATTTAGCTGGATTTGGGTTGAATTGTTTTGTCTGAATGAAAGTGCCAGGTTTATTCACTAGACTACAAATCCTTAAACAGTTCCATTTTCCTGCCCTCGTGATCACTGCTATTGATTACTGTGTGTTCTTGAATCTATTTTGTGCAGCCCTTGTTTAATATTTAAGAGACATAAGGAGCAGCATGTTGTAATATTTAAGAGGTTAACATATTGCAGAGAGATAAAGAAAAGACACAGATTTAAATGAGGTGGAACTTTGGCCTGTTCTATTGATGTGCTACAACACACATTTAGGGATATACACTGCACTGTAAAATAGATCATAGCTTCACAACGTGGTAAAATACTGGTTATATCTGAGATCTTTTATCTTTAGTAGAAGTAGTGCCAAGGTGCTCAGCACCTGGCTGGGGATGTGACAATATCAGACCTGCTGTGGGTCACTCCTTGTGTCCCTCTCCATAGGTCACAGTCACACATTTTGCATCACATATACCACGTTGCTCAGGGTTGTGTGTTTAATTCAGAGTCTGGGGTGTTAAACCAGCAGAAATCTGGCTTGACAGTAAACACCACGTCCTGCATTGGCACTGGAGTGCAACAGTTTGGTTTGCACTATCATAACCTGCACATGCAGGTCCAAACAGCGTATTTTCCAACAGGCACTTTTATTTCACATGTCTACATAAGCATTACGTAAATTGAAGGAAGGTGCCAGTGTCCAAGGACTGATGCTCAGAATAGCAGAATTTTGTGCATGCTAACTCAGGATCCGTGACAGCAATACTTTGCAAAGCCTCTAGAAGTGCTTGCACATAGCATGGGACAAGCCAATTTGATGTACCCCTTGGAGTCTACATGCCTGCTGTGCCTGTTTGTGCATATAAATATTTGGTGCAGAGATGGCAACTGGTAATGAAAGATTTTCATCTCTTTTTAAAAGCAGTGGGGTTTAGCTGTCCCTCTGTGGGCTGTTCATGCCCTCCATCACTGGAGTGGGGGCCTGACTGATATTCATGTTACTTCTTGGGAGTTTATGGAAAGTGATGGCTGTCATTTGACAAAGGAGGAATCAAGTAGCTCAAGGACAGATTGTAAATGGTATTTAAAAGGCTTTAGTTTTCCACTGAACTCAGAGGTAATTAGGCACCTCAGATTTAAGGAATCTGGTCCTTAGTGGCTTGAGTGAGGTCTGGATTAATGCTAAGAACTGAACTTGTATTTCCCATGGCAAAAGTAGGTTCTTCAGCCATGGCCCTGCTGTTCTGTTCTCTGACTGTGCTGGACAGGAGTGAAACACTGATTTTTATGAGCTTTATACAGATAATTTAGCTCCTTTTGGGGACTGAAGCATGTTAAGCATCAACAGAAGTTGGCAAATATCCTGTGCTTAGTACTGGGTACAGTGGAGATTTCACAGTTAGTCAGTAAACACTCTATCTCATTTTTCCCCTGGCAAAACATTGTCCATTAGTCTCACAAATTGCTGTGGAATGATGTCAGGTGGTAAGTATATGATTAAGGGTAGTTAATGTGGAATTGTACTTAGGTTTATAACAGAAAATTGTGGTACTTATGTTAAAGGCTCTAAATAGGAATCCTAAAATAATCAGAAATAGAAATAAAAAAGGCTGATCCATCTTCTTGCCACAGTAATAAACCAAATACAACATATCTTCTTCCAGGGGGTAAAGGAGGAGCGGTGGGCTAGTATAAGGTTACACATCATATCAGAGTGGCAGAGAGGAATAAATTTATGCAGAGGTTTTTATTCAGATGTCTGATTTGTGAAATCACCTTCCCCGGAAGTGTTCATAAGCCATGTAGATGAGACCCTTAGAGACATAGTTTAGTGATGGAAGTCCTGGGTACCTGTCTGACTTGATGATCTTAAAAGTCTTTTCCAACCTTATTGTTCTACAGTTCTATGTTCTCTGATCTCAGGGTGATGTTTGTTACTTCAGCCAGGTGACCAGTCCCTTCCATTGCTGTTGGAAGTACTGGGTGCAGCAGTCATAGCTGAAGAAGATGGCCTTGAAGAGACCTCACCACATCTCAGGCCAGCACCCATCCTTGCATGCAACACCCAGAGATGCAGCACAAATTCAGTGCAGGAGTGGCAAGTTGGAAATCACCAACTTTTCTTTTCAAACCCTCTATCCACCTCCTCCTCTTCCCAGGGCAAATCAGTGCAATTGGCTTGGCATGTGGTACAGTAGGTGCAATTAGACTCTGTGTCATCCAGGGATAGCCAGTGTCCCGCAGGAGCAAAAGAGATTTGCAGTTAGAACCATGCCTAGTGAGTTATTACCCCCCCTTATGGCTGCAGGACCACTTATGAGATAAAAAGTCCATCTTGTAAAATGCATGGATGTGCTTCCATGGGCAATGCAACCCAAGAGCATTATAACTACTGCAGTGACGTGCTGTTATATCCTTGATGTGTATGGGGTTATGTAAATGCTCTCCTTTGCTGGGTTTGACCTGCACACCCAAAGGCAGTGGAGATTTGCAGCCATTTCTCCTGTAATCAACCCCCAATGTGAATTGTCACTCCTACTCCTGAGCAAGGCTTGGGGTAGGTTTGGTGCCTCATGTTATTTCCTCACTCTCCCACAGATGAAGAAACACTGGAGCACTTTAATGAAACAGTTTGTCCTTATTAAGTTGAAAATGAAAATACACCTTTCCCCCTTTGGAGACATAACTGGAATGACACAAGTCTGTGGAGTTTTATTGTCTTGATCTCAACTTAAAATACCAAGAGGCGCTTCTTTAAGAAAGTTTAAGAGAAGTTCTATAAACCATGTCTATATATAATCCCTTTTGTAAGCATCTAGGAAACTGCAGGACGGAAAGGTTGCCTGCCAGACCTCAGAAAGCAAATACTAATTCAGCAGTCTAGTCACTCTGTCAAACATTTAGTGTATCAGGGTTGATTGTTCCCTGGTAGGTATAGCTCTGGTATATCCGCCAGGCCTTTTGTCATGTTAACTGCAACCGATCAATGGATTGAGGTCAGGACTTCTGATGTAGGTGCAAGCTTAGAGGGAAAAAAGTCTCAGAGATTCATTTTTTCTCGTCTGGTAGCACTCCGGTCACTTATTTTTTCTCAGTTAGCCTCTGCTGCTCTAAAGTGGATATTGATCAGTGCTTTAATGCAAACCTGTCAAATTAATTTTGCAGAGCTGGGATATGACTGGCCTAAAATTGCTTCTGCATCTGTTCTCTGCAGCAAGCCTATGAATTTTAATCATGACCAGAATGGGCTGTTGGCTTTTTTTGTTAGAAACTTGAATAGGAAAGGTTTAAACTGTAAATGCCATGAAATGGTGCTGTTTTGTTCTTTTCAGAAACTCATGTGGCTGAGGTCAAAGAAATTATTATGTCTGTGCATTCTTGTCAGATGCATGGGGAGCTGTGTAGGGTTTTCTTCTTTTGCAAAGCAAAGCAAAGGTATGTAGTGAGCTTGTTAAACATTCCCAGGCCAATGAGTGAACAGCAGGCTTCGTGTCTCCTGCAATGCCAGATGCATTAGTATTAATGTACAATTTCCTCTCCAGCCCCCACTCTTTGATCTGATTATTCCTGATAACTTTATCTCACAGGGTGGAGAGGAAGACAAATCAGGGGGAGGAAAGTGGTAGTATTTATTCCTTAGTACAAATTAAAAAGAAATTAATTTAGAGCATCCCTTACACTATTAAGGGTTAGTGTAGCTGTCACTGGGGAGAGGCATCCATAAGACTGGGGGAAATGCAGATGGTTACAGAGGTTTTTCTTCATCATGCGAAACAGGCTATTCTGCACTACAGTTGAGACTGAATGTACAGGTCTCCGCTGTGATGTCAAAATAGTACAAAGTAAACAATGATTTTTAAGGTTTGCTCCATGCAAACAAAAAGACCCGTGTCAAGTCTAATCTGCTCTGGAAAATCTGCAAGCAGACTGGACTCATCCTTTGAAATCCAAACAGTGACAATGACCATAACAACTTGATTTTGTGCTGGTTCTTTTGACAGATGATTTGAAAGTAGTCAGAGTATTAATTATTAAGTGCCGCTTGATCTCTGGGAAGTAGTGAAGGATTTGAAACTGATTTTAGAGCTGGGAGGGCTGACACTTGATGCTGGGGCTGGAGCAAACTCACTTCCTGCGGTGCCAGAGCCACTCGGGAACACTCCCAAGGGCAAGTCCTGGGTCTCGGAGGAATAGCATCAAATGGCTTGATGTCTGAGACCTCTCCAGCTATTTCAGAAGACAATTTGTAACTACTGCCAGCAATGTCAGCCAACAAAAAGATCTATGTTTTTCCCTGATGAAATAACTGGCAAAACTTGTAGTAGCTACGACAGTGCAGAACTAAAGCAGAAGGGCTCATCTGGGAAACCCCTGGCTTGGTCTCCTGCTTCAATCAGCTGATCACTAGCACCCAGCAGTACCTGAAACCATACCTTGGAAGTGTTTGTTGGTGGCCAAGTTCCCCATCAATGCAGTTCTAAGGAAGGTTGGTTGCATGAATGCTATCAGCTTTTGTGTTCAACTCTTCTGTCATTCCTTGTGCCTTTACAGTTACTTTAAAGATATCACTGTATATTATCTGCAGCCTTGCAATACTGCAGAACTGCAACCAGGTCTGGGGCCCAGAGAGGGATATCTGAAGAGCAAGGGTGATGGTGGGAAGAGGGAAAGATCTCTGAAAGAATTTATGAGCAGTCTGCAGCAATTAATCCTGGTATATGAGCATCTTGGGAGATGAAACCAGTCCCAACAAAACCCACTACTGCCAAAACCACACCATTTTTGGTGTCTGATCAGATGTTTCCTCATATTGGCTTGCATGTCTCTGCAATCCCCTGCAAGCTGCCAGGTGGACACACCTGAGGTCCAGAGGTGGGGGTTTTGAATAACTGACTCTCAAACAGGTTTTCCCCCTCCTGATCTTCATCAGCTTAGAATCATAGATTCACAGACTGGTTTCAGTTGGAAAGGACCTTACGATCACCAAGTTCCAACCTCTTGCAATGGGCAGGGACACCTTCCACTAGACCAGGTTGCTCCAAGCCCCATCCAGCCTGGCCTTGAATACTGCCAGGGATGGGGCAGCCACAGCTCCTCTGGGCAATCTGTGCTAGCACTTTGCTGCTCTTAGAGTGAAGAATTTTATGTGATCCATATCTACCTTTTTTCAGCTTGAAGCTGTTACCTCCTGTGCTGTCATACATCTTCTACCTGTGATGCTCTCTAATGTGCTTGTAACTGAAGTACTAGATAAGCTGGGTGTGCAGGCTATACTCCTCCCCCACCCCAACACATCCCATGAGGTTATTAGAGAGGACAACTTGAATGATACCTGTTGGTATTTCTTATTAGAGAAATTCATAACACCACTGATTTTGCAGAAGAGGATATTCCATTTCAGACTAAATGAAATTACGGTTGGATGGTGTCATTGGTAATACTGGTTTCACAACCCCAAATATAAGCAGTTTACATACACACATATAAACACATTTCTAAAGGTAAATGATGGTGTAGAGTAAGCAAAAAGCAAAGACAGAGTGTCACAGCAAAAACAGTAGTAGCAATTTGCTGAGTGGTTCTAACAGGGTCTAAGGCAGGAAAGCCAATGGGTCTGGGCCAAGTCCACAACCTGGGCTGTCTGTAGCACAAAGCTCAGGTGGTGTAAAAGCACCTCAGATTTTGGTTAGCCTGAAGCACAGTTGTTTTCCTTGTCCATACTACTTTAACAAGCATTAATTTCTTTAACACTAGGTCTGATCACACCATAAAAAACTAAAGGCCTTTTATTCTTTTGGCTTGCTACTATTATTCCAGAATTGGTTTTCTACTGGAAATAATTTGGGTTGAAACAGCCTTAGGGCTTTCAGTGACCTTGTTACAAGAATTGAGCAACCCAATATCTAAAATACTTAAGGATACTGAAAATGTAAGGTTTAATTTATCACTTTTTTGCAAATTCTAAGATGCTTAGAATAAAGGCAATGGAAGATACTGTATTTAGGATCACACAGATGAATATCCAGAGCTAAAAAATCCTCTACTTATCCAGTGTTGGAACTAGAGCTGTGCAGGTGATCATACCAGTTGCTGCTTTCCAGATAATTGACTCCTATGAAACATCTAAATGTTTCATTAGTTTTGACTTAAAGTCTATTTTGACCAATGGTCTCCAGAGGTGAGCTCTCACTAAGTCACACAGATAAAAAGGCAGATGGGAGATGCCAAGGGTCTCCTTGAACTCACTGCACGGCCCATCTCATTGAGAAGTCTGTGGGGAAAACTGTTTTGAATGGTATGAAGAGCCTTTTGTACATCAAAGACAAAGATTAAAGGTGGTGGTGATGTTCTGTCTCCTCCTACGTTAGTGAGAATTCTCCCTGAGATTCTCAGGAGGTAAGATTTCAACCCCAGGCTTCAACTTGCTATGATTAAATAGAGACTATCACTGTTCAGTGTACGGGTATTTTCCCTGCTGCTTGACAAAATTAGAGCAAATAATGGGCTTAAGGTTGTTGGCTAGTACAAGTATTGGAAAAACTTCTGTTCAGGTCACACCTAAAGAAATGTTCTCTTAATTGTTTTGATTAAATGGAAGCAAAGGCATGCTACACGTTCAAGTCAAGACAGAATATTTTAGTCAACCCAAAATGAGTTGTTTATTTCAGAAGCTATTTAATCTTTAGGAAATCTTTAGGGGTTCCAAAAGAAAGAGACTAAAAATGTGATTTTAAAATGAAAAATGAAATAGTTTTTTCAACTAGATTGTTTGAGCTTTCTTTCTCTTTGTCTATATGTGTGGTACAGTTTTTCCTGACATCATGAATAATTTTAGCCTCCTTGGTAAAATTATTTTTTGTCAAATATGTCTTTTCCAGCTATAGATTTGACTTATTTCCAAGTAGCAAAGGTTCATTTTTTCAGTCCCAGAAGATGAAACGTCATTCTTCTGTCAGTTTCAACAAGCAGAAGGTTTTAAAAAGGCAGTTGGTTCCAGGAGTGATAAGGTGGGAATTGCTTAACTTTTTTTTATTGGATCTCAAAGGAGGGTATTGGAATTTCCTGTAACAAAGAGATTTACAGACTACATCTCTTTTAGGAAATGGATCTGCAATTCTGTAACTATACACGTTTGTTTTAAGTCTTTTGTGCACTACAACATCTGCAGACCTGTGTTGTCTTCTACTGCTTGGTTACACATTGACCCTTGGAAACTCAAAGTTGTTTGAATCAAACACTAAGCATTCAAAGCCTGAGCAAAGCCATTATCAGCACTGTTATTTTAAGCCACAGAAGCAAAGGGCTCTTCCCCCAGAGTGATGCCAGAATTTATTTGCTTTGGCAGATGGACTTTGCCAGACAAAGGTGATGCAACCATGGCCAGCTGCAGGTGCCAGACTGCTCCCTCAGAGAGTGAGGTTGTGTTGAAGACATGGACTGAAGATGTCACTGTGAGCCTCCAAACCCCATCTTAAGCTACCAGAATGAGGGGAAGCACCAAGAACAAATTTGTTGTTTCTGCATAAAAGTTGTTGCTTTTTGCTGTAGGACAGGTACAGCATTAGAAGAGCAAATGCAGTCAGAGTGATTTTCCAGTAGCTAGAGGAGGCTTTAAGAGAAACTACAGATTACTTCTGCAGGAACAGACCTGTTCCATTTCTTAGACAAAAAGAAAAAAAGGGGTGATAATCCCAGCAAGCAAGCAAAGTTAGCCATCACCTTCCAAATCCCAGGGATTCCATGTTGACACAGCACTCTAAATTGTCGCATGGTTCATGTTGCTCCCTTCATGGCACACTGCATGCCCAGTGGCACTGATGGATTCAGCTTCTTAGGGGTGAGATCCATGTATCGACTGGCACTGGTGTGGCATTGGAGGCTGTAAGCAGCTTCAGCTACCAGCTATCAGCTCAAAGGGTATAATTGTATTGTAAATGCAGTGTGTGCAGGTGATGGATAAGCGTGTCTCTGCCGTCTGACTGCTAGGATGTACAGGGCAAGCCATCCTCTAATTCACCACCAAGAGGGTCTCTTGCACTAAACAGCCTCTCTTAAATCAAAGCATTCAATCCTGCTGAAGGTGGGAGTTGGGAAGGGAGAGCTGGAAAAAAACAAAGACGATAAAAAAATCAATAGTGCTTCCCTATAAAATAGATTGAGATTTGAGGAATCCACTTCCACTTGACGTCAGAGGTGCCAATTCGGCAAATTCATTTAAAGTCAGATTGAAAACTTATCCTGTAGTCTGGTTTGCTGGACTGTAGTACGGTCCATTCATGGAGGGTTTGATCATTATTGTGTGTAAGACACTTTAAAGTATTGTACCGTAAGTTTGATGAGCAGCACCTTCAGCTTTCACCTTGTGTCACAGTGGTGAGCACCACTATGCTGCAACCTGCATTGCACAGATGGTTGGTGGCAGTGTTACAATGCAGTGAAATACAACAGTGGACTGCTGACCTTGGATTTTTTCTCTCAATATCCAAAGGTCTGCGTTGGCTAGTGTCCTGCACTTCAATCCCCTCGGAAGGAGTTGGATGGTGATCACGCTGGAACTTATGTCCATGAGAATCATGGAATCATAGAATCATACAATAGTTAGGGTTGGAAAGAACCCTAAGATCATCCAGTTCCAACACCCATGCCATAAGCAGGGACACCTCACACTAAACCATGCCACCCAAGGCTTCATACAACCTGGCCTTGAACACTGCCAGGAATGGAGCATTCACAACTTCCCTGAGCAACCCATTCCAGTGCCTCACCACCCTCACAGGAAAGAATTTCTTCCTTTGATCCAATCTAAACCTCTCCTGTTTAAGTTTGAACCCTTTACCCCTTGTCCTGTCACTACAGTCCCTAATGAAGAGTCCCTCCCCAGCATCCCTATAGACCCCCTTCAGATACTGGAAGGCTGNATCCAATCTAAACCTCTCCTGTTTAAGTTTGAACCCTTTACCCCTTGTCCTGTCACTACAGTCCCTAATGAAGAGTCCCTCCCCAGCATCCCTATAGACCCCCTTCAGATACTGGAAGGCTGCTATCAGGTCTCCACACAGCCTTCTCTTCCGCAGACTAAACAGCCCCAGTTTTCTCAGCCTGTCTTAATACAGGAGATGCTCCAGTTCCCTGATTATCCTCGTGGCCTCCTCTGGACTTGTTCCAACAGCTCCATGTCCTTTCTATGTTGAGGACACCAGAACTGCACACAATGCTCCAGGTGAGGTCTCCTGAGAGCAGAGTAGAGGGGCAGGATCACCTCCTTCGACCTGCTGGTCACGCTCCTTTGGATGCAGCCCAGGATACGGTTGCTTTGTGGGCTGCAAGCGCACACTGCAGTCAGCTCATGTTCATGTTCTCATCAATCACCACCCCCAAGTCCTTCTCCTTGGGCTGCTCTCAATCTCCTCTTTGCCCAACCTGTAGCTGAGCCTGGGATTGCTCCAACCAAGGTGTAAGACCTTGCACTTGGCATGGTTAAACTTCATGAGGTTGGCATCAGCCAACTCACAAGTGTGTCA
>NDXB01000482.1:219000-289642 GCA_002631895.1 Agapornis roseicollis | reverse complement strand
TTAAATCAAAACACAGCTACTAAAGAGAAGAAAAACTGACTGCAACTGCTGAACCCAGGACAAGCAGGTGAAAGAACTCTGAGGGAAATAGGATTCTTTGTGTGCTTTCCACAGTGACCTTGTGAGTAGAAAACAATGAGAGCCACAACCAGAAAGGCTCTGTAAAATTCGGTTTCTTATATGTTGAGATACTTCTATCAGCATTAATGTATGTTCTCTCCCCACACAAGCAGAGTTGTTTCTAACTTTTCATAAGATACAATGCTGAGGCAGTGTTGCAGCTTGAAAGAATAGGGCTTGCCTTAAATTACTTTTTTTCCTCAAGCTCATATGTTCCTATATTACACCAGTGCTTAGATTAAGACTGTAGATGGAAAATGTCTTTTAATTCTAGCCTCTTGACTTTTCAGGGGGTCATCTTTTCTCATTTCTTACTAATGGTAAATTTTGATCACAGATGCTCAGCAGGCTGCCAAAGTGATACGTAAGAACAGTTTTACTAGGGCAGTTCTAGTGTGTCTTTCAGGCACAGCTGGGGCTCGAAAATTTAAATAAAAAAGAAAAAAAAAGAAACAGAAAAGAGTTATTCAGGGTTGCAAATTGCTTGTGTGTTACACAGTATTTGGTGGCAGTTGTGAGGGTTTAGAGGTTAGCTGCTGATAAATGTCTTTTTACCTTTTAAATATTCAATTTGTGGAACAGGTTTTGTAACAGTAATTTGTATTATATAAAATTCCACTGCAAAGTGAAACAATATGAGTGGAGAATAATTAAAGCATTCCCATTTCTTACATTAGGTGCAGTTTTAGAGAATGGCATTGAGCAGATAAGCACAAATATTTCCTTTCTTTGTTATTGTCCTGTTTGGATTGGAAGGTTGAGTTTAATGTTTCTGTTAAATGATTTTTCAGAACTGTTCGTCAGATGGCACAGGAGCAATTCTTTTTGATGGCTACCAGGTGCTGCATGGGGCAGAGACCTCTCCTTTTCTTCATTACCCTGCTGTTTACTGTCCTAGGGGTAAGTTTTTAGAGGTAAAGGCTTCAGTAGAGTTAGGCTTCCGTTAGAGGTGCACTCTTAAGTAGAAGTATGTTTGACTTGCATATTATTTGGTTTTTGTTTACATAGAGTACTGCAAGAGAGCGAGCTAAGCATTCTGGAGACTACTTTACTCTCTTAAGACACCTTCTCAACTATGCTTATAACAGTAGTATTAATGTACCCAATGCAGAAGTTCTTCTCAATAATGAAATTGACTGGCTTAAGAGGATTAGGGTAAGTTTCAGGATCAATTTATTTCTAATGATCATTTTTTTACTACTTTGATGTGAAATAAATTTTACTCCTGGTAAGTGTATAGTATTTATATTATGCTAACTTTTGCTTGAATTACAGGATGAAGTAAAAAGAACAGGGGAAACGGGTGTCGAAGAAACTATCTTAGAGGGTCACCTTGGAGTAACGAAAGAGTTGTTAGCATTCCAGACACCTGAAAAGAAATACCATATTGGTTGTGAAAAAGGAGGTGCTAATCTCATTAAAGTAGGTTCAAGTTTTTTTGATAATATTTGGGAGGGTGTTAAATACAAAAAGGTAAAAACAAGTCTTGCATCTTGTTGTCTGTGACTATAAAAGATCTCAGTTTAACTATTTGAAAAGGGCTTCCAGTCAGGGTTTAAAATGTTTTTTAAAATACATGTTTCATTCATAAGAGCACTTAACATTCTCATTCTTCAGAGCCATGGCATATGGAGTCGCTGTGAGCTGTTATCCCAAGAGCAAACATCACACAAGGACAGTGAGCTAGATACAGGATTGTCCTGTACAGGACTGTGTTCTTTCATTACCCCTGTATTATCTCTTCTTCACATGTTCCTAATTAGTGCTGTTAACATTTATGGCAGGTTTGAACAAATGTATGATGTCTGAGTGTCTCTTTCATCAGTCAAGTCTTCTTTGTACCTCTGATATTATACAGCAGGAATGTTGGTTTTTCCAACACTAATTGATAAAGAGCTTTGTAGATAATACTGGTTGGACAAAACAAAAATTTTACCAATCAAGAAAAATAACAGATGTATTTTTAACTTGTATTGGGGGGTGGGTTTGCAGGAAACCACATTAAAATGGAGTTACTCTGTTCTGAGTTTAAAAGCTTATGATGGTGTTGGTCTCAATTTTAACTCTTGAGTGTTTTCTCAGACATTCATTTATGTAAAAATATTTACTCTGTTACTAATACAGATTTATAAAGTAACAGGTGATTTATTTTCCTTGTTTGTTGTTTTTTTTTCCCTGCAGGAGTTGATAGATGATTTCATCTTTCCAGCATCAAATGTTTATCTACAGTACATGAGAAATGGAGAATTGCCTGCTGAGCAGGCTATACCAGTCTGTAGTTCACCAGCTACTATTAACGCTGGGTTTGAGCTACTAGTTGCACTAGCAGTTGGATGTGTACGAAATCTCAAACAGATAGTAGACACATTGACTGAAATGTATTACATAGGTACAGCAATCACTAGTATGTAATATTTTTAATTATTTGTTTTCTACTTTTTAATGTATATATTATGCCTAGGTTTTGTTTATATTGTCAACTGAACGAGATGCTAAATGTTTTAGTTTGTGGTATGTTTGTGGCTGCTTTAATGTTACAACATCAAGCTGTCAAAAGTCTAGAAAGTCTGTCAATGTAGCCTTTCTCTGTTCTTCTTTATGCAGTAGATGTACTGACTTACATTACACAGTTGCATCCAAGTTCCAGACACAGTCACTTACGCAGTCAAATCCCCCCCATCCCCGACCTGGCTACTCCCTTTTGTCCGTGCCAGCTCCCAGGAACCTCATTCTGTCTGTATCTTCTACTTTAGTCTCATCATTTCAGGCTCTGCCTAACCAATCTCAGAAACTCATCAGGTATCTTTGGTTTAGTTTTAGTGCCAGTCTCTTGGTTGCTCACTTAATTTGTCATCATTGTCCAGACACAGACACAAGTGCACTGCCCTCTTTAGTTCTGTACTTATTCTCTGCTTGTCATGGGCCTTGTCTCAGCACAGCTCTGCACTCAAAGAACTTTCTCCTCACTGGAGAAAGATTATAGCAATTGCAATATGTACAGAAACTTTCAAATGTTAAGTGTTTCAAAAGCTGGTATTCAGATGAAGCAGGCTAATTACTCGCAAGGGTGACAAAAGGCTCATACTTAATATAGATTTTTGTTACCAATAAAAAGCATGTAAGACTTTCTTAAAAAATGAATAAGAAGTGTATTTTCTGCAGCCCTAAATGGGATAATTAAACAACTATTTTGGCTTTAATATTGACAGGGAAAGGAGAAAGAAAGATAGGGAGAGGTGGAAGAGGTGGGTGGAACAACTGAAAACAAGCAAAACCAGGTTTGTCTGGGAAGAAAGGCTTGGAGTGCTGGGGTTGTTCAGTTGGGAAAGAGAAAGCTCTGGGGAGATCTTATTGCATCTTTTCAGTACTTAGGGGGAGTTTATGAGGAAGATGGAAAGAGACTTTTTATCAGGGGATGTAGTGACAGGACAGGGGGCAATGATTTTAAACTGAAAGAGGATAGATTTAGATAGGACAGGAAAGAAGCTCTTTACTGTGAGGGTGGTGAGGCAGTGGAACAGGTTGCCCAGAGGACTTGTGGCTATTCCATCCCTGGAAGTGTTCAAGACCAGGTTGGACAGGACTTTGAGCAACCTACTCTAGTGGAAGATGTTAGAAGGGGGTTGGAATTGGGTGATCTTGAAGGTCCCTTCCAACCCAAGCTATTCTGTGATTAAAAAATATATAAACTTTTAGAGTTTAGCAAAACTATAAGCAACGAGAAATAGTTTCTTATAGTGGGAATTGTCCGCTACCTCTCAGAATGGCAGTGCTACTTACCCAGTTGGTGGTATCACTGAGTCATTTGGGGTTTTTTCAGTCTCCCTGTTCAGTCCCATCTCAAATGAATAAATTAAAAGGGCAGCTTTATGGTTTATCCCCTTGCCTTGTCCTTTTTTCTTTTTTTTCTTGGGAAGTGTTTCCTATCACCTCACAATTAGAAAGATTTTATAGCATTTCCTTGCACTCAGTTATTTGGTAAGCACAGTGGTATGTGAGACAGAAGAGGGAACACATGTATGAACTGTGCATGCTGTGTGTGTGTGTCATATACCAAGTATAGCTTACTTGCAAACATGCATAATCTCATTTTTGTGTTAAAAACCACAGAACAACAGGTTGATGTAGTAAACCTGTGATTGTAAATGTACTGTAAAGAGATGTGGGACATCTGAGGGAGAAGACTCAGGAGGAAAAAAAAAAGTCTGTCACAAGGTCATATAAATAGCATTATCTAACACTGTTCCTGTCCTGGCAAGGGAAAGTGAGGCATACATGAAATATTCCAATTTTAAAAACATTACACATTTGTGAAAGGCATTATAAATTGGCTGTATACTCTAGATCCATTCAGCTGAGTTCTTCAGCTAAGAAACTTGCTGGTATTGGGAAAGATTTCTGTTTGATACATAAATAGACTGAATTTTTGTCTGGCCACCTTTTTAGTTATGCAATTGGTAAAATAGTTTAATGGCAGGATTACAAATAGAAATACTGATCATAGAAGTTGTGTTTATTTTAGCAATTAAATTTTCAAGTGAAACATTTGCTTTACTGAATTGCAGAGCGATACAGACTAGTACTACTATTGTGCAACTGCCTTTTGTATTGCATTGATATTCTGATTCTTTTATAATAAATTGTTTTCTAATCACATTCTGCTATTTTCTTCTAGCTTGTGAAGCGCTCACAGAATGGGAGTATCTGCCACCTGTTGGGCCTCGACCACCAAAGGGATTTGTAGGGCTAAAAAATGCTGGTGCCACTTGTTACATGAATTCTGTCATTCAGCAGCTGTACATGATTCCAGCCATCAGGAATGGAATTCTTGCAATTGAAGGCACAGGCAGTGATGTAGATGATGACATGTCTGGGGATGAAAAGCAGGACAATGAGGTAAATTTAATTATGCAGAACTTGCTTATCTTTGAAATAGAATTCTTTTTTAGGAAAAAGCTATAACAAATTCAGGTTGCTTATAGCTTTTCTTTCCACTGCTGGCTGTGGAGCAGTGGCATAGTGTTTCTTATTTGAATAGGCTTACTGCCAGAGAGGCAGTTCTAAAGATCCAGGCAGCAGGGTTTGCAGACTTCTCCTCATGGATTTTCACTTGAAAGAACCATACACTAGTTCTGCCGACAGACCTCTGTTAATGTATACAAAGACACTTGTTTCTTCCGATGAGAATATGAAGCACTTTAGATTGTTAAATTAAGCAAGATACACAACTGACTATAAGACAGCTATGTATCAAAATTAATTGCACGAATTTTCTTCTGCTTTTCAGAGCAATGTTGACCCACGAGATGATGTGTTTGGTTATCCACATCAATATGAAGACAAACCAGCACTGAGTAAAACAGAAGATAGAAAAGAGTACAACATTGGAGTTCTGAGGCATCTCCAAGTAATTTTTGGTCATTTAGCAGCTTCCAGGCTACAGTACTATGTACCAAGAGGGTTTTGGAAACAATTTAGGTAAATAGAAAATTTAGTATTGATGTCTGTTCACTGGGCCACTGAAATGCCACAAAACTAACTGTAATAGAAGAAATAGAAGTGATGTTAAGTGTAAATTAGCAGAACTTGTTCAGCTTTGCATCTGTTATCCTACCTTTTTACCGTTCTGTAGAGGTCTCTTGGTAAACTAAAGCTTACAGCAAGATGGTTATTTGGAATTATAGTAGTTCTTGAACTTAATATTGAGAGTGAACTAACTATGATGTTATACACAAAAGCTTGCTTTTACTTATTAGTAAGTGTCAGGGACAGTGTAACAGGTGGTATCCTACATCACAAACCAGCAAATAGTATCGGTCAGTAAGAAAGAGAGATGAATAGCATAAATGGTGTTTGGTTGTTGGTTTTTTTTTTTTTAAATAAACTGTTGGAGACCAAAGCCAAAAATACTTGACAAGAATGTGCTTTTGTTTTCAGACTTTGGGGTGAACCTGTAAATCTACGTGAACAACATGATGCTTTAGAATTTTTTAATTCCTTAGTGGACAGTTTAGATGAAGCTTTAAAAGCTTTGGGCCATCCAGCAATGTTAAGTAAAGTTCTAGGAGGGTCCTTTGCTGATCAGAAGATTTGTCAAGGATGCCCACATCGGTAAGTGTTTAAGCTTCTTATAGGAAAAGCAACCTGTGTTTTTATCTTTATGAAAGTGACTAAAGAGTCAAGAGTAGGTTCTTTGTGTGGTTTTGGTGTTGGTTTGGTTTGTTGTTTTGTTGGGGATTTTTTAAGCTAATAGAATTTGGTACATTGTTTTTTCTACAGCACTGATTTTTCTACATTGATTTCTCTTCAGGTGCCTTGAAATACTTGATTATTGCTTCTACTTAACAGTTGTATGTGAAGTGTTGTGTATTGATCAGCAGAGGAAAGGATATGGCTTTTCCATGTTAGGAGTGAAAACAACTTAGGGACCATGCAATGTATAAAGTTTTAAGACATACAAAACAGCTGTTGCTGGCTTTTGTCTTCCTCTGTGTGGATAATGCTGACCCAAGTATGAATCTTTAATTCCAATGAGTGAAACCCTGTTCATACTCACTATACAAGCTGTAACTAGGGGATAATAGTGTAATAAAAGTTTATCTTTTCTTAAGGTTTTTGCTGTATGATTAAATAGCTCAAAATGCAAATATTGAAGTAAATATTGTAAAAAAAAAAAAAACCAAACTACCTGTATCAGATCACACTGAAATTCTGTGGTGCACCCTCTTGAGGTGGATGACTGAAATTATGTGCAAGGTTCAAGATGGCCTAATGATGGACTTGTTCTTTTTCAGCAGGTCGCTTTTTATATATTTGTGTTAAGTTTTGTAGCACTAACAGTTGGCCTTTTTACCATTCATGGCATCTTTCAGATCCTTTGTGATTCTTACACGATAGGCAAGCGTTACCTATCATTATAGAATTCTGCTGGATTTGTGTAACTGTATTTCTTAATAAAAATTTTACCCTGATAGTTTGTCATCACTTTTGTCCTCCCTAAACTAAACCATTGGATTTGGGGTATGACAAAGCCTTTCTGAATTTGTAAGTTATTTCATAGAGGAATGAGTAATACTGTTTTGGTTGAAGTGTTTCTAAATATTTATTTATTCACTGTTAAAGAGCCCTTTATATGCGTGATTGCATATCTGAGAAACAAGCCCTGCAGGGTTATGTTGGAATAGATGCAACTTTTAAAGTTTATTTATCACTTCTTTATTCTTAAGAAAAAAAACCCAACGCAACAACAACAAAAAATCACACGAAAAACCAACCAGCCAAAAATCCGTTTCGAAGACGTTTTAACTGGTTGTGTCTCAAGCATTGCTGTTTCATTGCTAGGAAATTGTTTAAAGGTTGTGTCATAACACAATAAATTAAATTCAATCAGTCAAGAATATACAAAGTGCTTGGAAAAAATACTCTGCTGTCTGTGCTTCTCTACTAGTTTAAGTTAGCCAAGAGTCTGTTATGCTACTTAAACTACATTAAAAACAAGATGCATCAGAAGATGTAATTTCCATGATCTTTTCAGTGAATTTGAGGCATACAAGAAATTTCTATGATGTTCATAAAATCACTAGAATTAATGCGGATCAAAAAATACATTGTGCAGATACTGTAAGGTAATTGTAGGAAGACTGTAATAAAAAAGGAGTTGTTTTTTTACTTCTTGACTACTTTTGCCAGAAGTTGACATCAAGCGCTGAATAAAACTTTTGCAGTAAGGTGCTGTGTAGCAGCTAAAACATAAAAGTTGAGCATGTTACTACCTGTCTTTTATACTTGTCTGTTCATTCACAGGTACGAATGCGAGGAATCCTTCACAACTCTGAATGTAGATATAAGAAATCACCAAAACCTTCTTGATTCTTTGGAACAGTATGTCAAAGGAGATTTATTGGAAGGAGCAAATGCATATCATTGTGAAAAATGCAACAAAAAGGTAGCGATTCCTTACATATTACAGTTGCATACAACTGTGATGTTACAGCTGCACTAAGTTCAGTCTTACTTAATGTTCGGGGGGAAAAAAAAAATCGTTTAATTACTGAATTCAGTTGTTGGTAGGAGTATGTGAATGGGAACTTAAGAGCTGATAACTATTCATGTCCTTTTTTAGGTTGATACAGTGAAACGCTTGTTGATTAAGAAGTTGCCTCCAGTTCTTGCAATCCAGTTGAAAAGATTTGATTATGACTGGGAAAGGGAATGTGCAATCAAGTTCAATGACTATTTTGAATTTCCACGAGAGCTGGACATGGAGCCTTACACAGTGGCAGGTGTAGCTAAATTGGAAGGAGATGATGTAAATCCTGAAAATCAGATAATACAAAATGAGCAGTCCGAAAATGAACATTCTGGGAGCACAAAATACAGGCTTGTTGGTGTACTTGTACACAGTGGCCAGGCCAGTGGTGGACACTATTACTCCTACATTATCCAGAGGAATGGTGGAGATGGTGAGAAGAATCGGTGGTATAAATTTGATGATGGAGATGTGACAGAGTGTAAAATGGATGATGATGAAGAAATGAAAAATCAGTGTTTTGGTGGAGAATACATGGGGGAAGTATTCGATCACATGATGAAGCGTATGTCCTACAGACGCCAGAAGAGGTGGTGGAATGCTTATATTCTTTTTTATGAACGTATGGACACAATAGACAAAGACAATGAACTAATAAAATATATTTCAGAACTCTCTATCACCATTAAACCCCATCAGATTAAAATGCCATCAGCCATTGAACGAAGCGTACGGAAGCAGAACGTGCAGTTCATGCATAATCGTATGCAGTACAGCCTAGAATATTTCCAGTTCATAAAGAAGTTGCTTACTTGTAATAGTGTCTACTTAAATCCTCCTCCAGGTTAGTATATTAGTGTGATAGTTACGGATTAATTCCTTGCAGGAAACTTTGTGTTGTCAACATTTTGTTTGCCAGTGAAAATATTGAGTGATCCGCTTTGAATACTCTGTCTATCCAGACTTCTGCAGTTAAACATCTGTTACTGAGTTGCTTGTCAGTGGTACATCCCAGAATATTTAGCAAATAATACTTTGATAAACTATCAGCAGTGACTCAGTGAATGCACTAAGTCATATTAAAATATTTCCGTTTGTGTGCTGTTCTGCTGAAGACAGTTCTCTAAGGTGAGGTGCTGAATTTCTAAAGATCAGACATTGGTTAGCCTCCCAGGTGCCTGGCTCAAAGCTTACATTTTCAAATGATACATTATAGAAGTTAGAGCCTGCTTTGATCAAGTTTCTGGTTAAAATTGGAAGAAAATGTCAAGACAAAACAGCTCAATTGTTAAACTGCTTTTACTTTGTCTACATGTGAGAATTTTGATTTTTCTTTAGGACAAGATCATCTGTTGCCTGAAGCAGAAGAAATAACTATGATTAGTATTCAGCTCGCTGCTAGATTTCTCTTTACCACAGGATTTCATACGAAGAAAATAGTCCGTGGCCCTGCGAGTGATTGGTATTTTGTCTTTTAAGAATGATTAGTTTTGGAAGTTTGATGTCTGTTAAAAGATTCCAGTTATATGCATTTGACAATAAAAGGTGTTAGTGGTCTGTCCCATTTTCCCCTCTTCCCCCAGATGCATAGTCAGGGTGCATATGAAAAGTGGGGGAAATGTGAACAGAAAATACAGGGAAGAAACTGAGCCTTAAAATAAGCTGCTGAGCTTCAAAATTAATTTTCAAACAGAGCCTAAGTCTGCCTTTTGTCTGGGTTTTGTTTTTTCTTTTTTAGAATAAAGGAGTAGAGTCTATTACTAGTGCAGAACAAATAGGTTATATATTCTGACTAAATCAGAGTGGTTTGTTCATGGTTTGGGAAGTTTTAAACAAAGCTCTTTTCAACCCGTTTTTGTAGCTTGTTATTTGTATTCTGTTTCTGAAACATGTATTATAGTCTCCTAGAGACTGTTAGTAGAGCGCTTTATATACAGGCTACAGGGCCTGTAATTCAAGTCTGTAATATAACAGTACAATATGACTTATAGCACCACATCTTCATGATGACCAGTAGCTTACTAGTCTTTACACGATCTTCATGATGACCAGTAGTTTAACAACTACTACTAAGTGGTTGTGTAATACATGGCAAATATATACCTTGCGTTTTTCTCCAATAGCAGCTTTCAGAGTAGCTAAGTTACTCCTGTTAAGATGTCAAGAGTTCAAATACTGCTGCAGGAAAGAGGACAGAGACACATAAGACCCTCTCTGGAACAGTTATTTTACTGTCATAGGGGATCATCATCCCGTCTGAGTTCCTGTGGGTGACAGAAGTGCTACAGTTAAATGTTAGGTTTTTAATTGAAGGGTGTTTTTAATTTGTGATAGCTAGTATCACTCTAGGAACTGTAGTTTATCTGACTGTAAGCGTTTTTGTGAGACAGTATGTTTGGGGATCACCCTTAATATAAATTTTCTTCAAATTCTGCAAAAGAATATGTCTGCCAAAATTCATCAATGTCTACATGTGGTCATAATCTTTCAGTTGCATCATCTTCTATTTCAGGTATGATGCGTTATGCATCCTTCTTCGTCACAGCAAGAATGTACGCTTTTGGTTTGCACACAACGTCCTTTTTAATGTTTCAAACCGCTTCTCTGAGTATCTTCTGGAATGCCCTAGTGCAGAAGTGAGGGGTGCATTTGCAAAACTTATAGTATTTATTGCACATTTTTCATTGCAAGATGGGCCATGTCCTTCACCTTTTGCCTCTCCTGGACCTTCCAGTCAGGTATTTAATTTTCTAATAAAAACTTTTAAAACCTACTCCTCTTTGTTACAAGCATTTAATGTAAATTCTGGAGTAGATACATCAGTGTTGACAGGAAATCTGTACAGTCCATTCTGCACTTCATTTGTAAATTCTCTGTGAAAAGTAAGTAGTGAGAACTTTGCGCTGGGTTGCACATGTGAAATCTGCAAAATAAAAGCAGTGCCTTATAATGAAGTAATGTGAAGGGAGTAAATTCTTGTTTTTCATTTAGAATTCAAACCAAACGGAAACACCCCAAAGCCAAACAAAGCAAAACAAAAACCAGCCAACCAAACAAAACCCCACAAACCAAAAAAACCCCAAACAAAACCCATGAAAGCATGCTGGAGTTCCCTGAGTTTTCTTCCCCTGTATCCTGCAACATTGAAATTGTTGAAAACTAATTTTGTACACCCAGAACTGACAAAAAAAACCCAAAACAAACAAACAAAACCCCTAACCACCGACACCAGACCCCCCAGAAACCTTAATGTAGTACTTGTCATAGCAATGGGTGTGGGGGAGATTTGGACTGTATTAAAATTTAAACTGTCAACCTTTTGGGGCATTTGCTTTGTCATATTTTTAATGCCCGCAGCAAGACACTTCTTATTTGGTACTGTTCCACTTACCTTCTCAGAATGTTTTTCGCTATTGTATCCAGGAAAAGAATTTGTATTAAGTTAAAGCTACATATGCTTTGACAGTGTTTGTTTCACAAGGTATTTGAGATACACATGTAAAGGTGATTTGGTGGTCTGTCTTACTCTGTGAAGTTGACAGTGGAACTGCATATGCTTTTTGGAGTATTTAAGCCTAGCTGCAATTGGAGAGAAAGCTCAATTAAAGCTTCTCTATTTGCATAATTTCTTGGACTTGCATGGTATTTAGTGATGGCAGTCATCTCTGTATGTCTGTCTGTCTGTCTACAGAAGACTAACCAGCTGCTAGCATTTTGGAGCTTGTATGAATCCCATACCTTTTAACCCATTCTGGTTTCTGTTATAGTAAAAAGTATAAACAAAATAAAGATTTCATAGGTTCAACTGCGAATATGAAAACCTTTTTTCTTTTTTATTCTAGGCTTATGATAACTTAAGTTTAAGTGATCATTTGCTGAGAGCGGTACTAAATCTTCTAAGAAGGGAAGTGTCTGAACATGGGCGCCATTTGCAACAGTATTTCAATCTGTTCGTGATGTATGCCAATCTAGGTAAGGAAATTACACAGATCTTTGCTGATGACGCTATAATAAACTGGTTTTTATTAATATTCTGGTTACACAAGTAACAGCAGGAGAATCCAGTTTTTCAGCCTCAGGCAGGTTTGTATGATCAAGTGTCATATAAATGGTCACCAGAGCATCTGTGTTGCTCCAGTTTGGAGTTTGGGGCTTGAGTCTTCCTAGCATATTTGGAAGATGAACACTGTAAGGTTGGCATAATAAGGCAGTGTCCTTCGGGGTGGGTGTGTGGTGAAAAAGTGGTGAGAGGGATGATGCTTTGTTCAGGGCTCATTCACAGGGGGGTCATGAGACCCCAGAAGCATGTGGGACTCTCAACTGGCTTGAACCTGAAGAAGTCAGTGAAAATAAAGAGAGAGATGCATGGTTTTCCTTTATGAAGATGTTGATAGGGATGGTTGTGCTTTATCTATATATTCCTGCTGTGTCCTTTCAGTATTAATTTCTTCAGTTCACTTTTGAAGCTCATAGCTGTGAGTACAGAACACTGAATCTGTATCTTTCTTAAAGACTCTCTGGGAGGCTGAGGAAATAGATACATCTGTGTATGCTCGTACACATCATTGCTTGCAGAATGCTTTTACCATAGACATCATATGAATAAATGTCAAATGAATAAAGGATTGCTTTTGCTCTCTCATGTTGATGAGGGTAATCACAGGTTCATATCTAGGGATATGTCAGAGTTCTACATTCTTACTTTCCCCAGATATTAGTGTCTTCTATTGGAGGCCCATTTCTCTTTCGCACCTGGTAGCTTAAGTGACAAAGCATCTTCCTCTTAAGCAAGTACTAAACAAGATATGATATTCTTCGATAGCGGTAGTCTGTTACACTCTCCCTTGTACTCTAATACAAGGTATTTTAATCCTTTTATGTGAAGTATTATGAAACTAGAAGATCCAGTTCCCTTGGAAATTTTACAGAATGCCCATAACACTGAGCAGCTCAGCCATTCCTGGTTATCAGCTCATACAGACAAGTTATAAATGTGAATTTCTGTTGTATTACTTTGTGTCTAAAGTATTAAGCATATGCATTAGTCCAGATGGGAGTTATTTCAGTATTTCCACATAGAATTCAGTGACACACACACACTCTCTCATTCACTCCTCTGGAAGCTATTTTGTGTGGGTAGACAATTTCAAAGTAATTTAATTTCCTAGTTGTAAAATTAATCTAGGAAATTAAATTAACATGATTTCACTTATATGTGTTGCTTTCATATACTTCATCTACCAAAGCATTCTCTGTCAGGCAGAGGTCTGTTATGACCCCCAAAGTGGATATAACGGATTTAATTACAGAGAAGAGAGATCTTCTAACTTACCTTTTCTCCCTCACTAGCTTTTCATAGTCAGTCAGTGCAGTTGAAGCCTCTGAAGCCAGATGGAGAAGCGCAACTGTTGTATTCGTGAGTCTGATCATTATCTACCTGCAAAGATAAAGCATGGAATTATCAGGCAGTTGTGCTTGTCTTACTACTATTACCTGAAGGCTTCTCTACAGATGTAGGGTGTTGATTCAGCAAAATCAACAAATGCATCATCCCTGCACCACCTCATGTTCTGTGAAAAAGATTAAGTTGTCTGACAGTTTGAGAACTTAAATAATACCTTGCTCACATCAGAGCAAGGGAGAGATCAGTTCTACAAAGGATGTAACCACAGAACTATCTAATGATCAAAAAGATCCTATAAAAGAGTGCTTAGATTCTTCCGTATCAGAGAGATGGTAGGTAAGGCCCAGTTGTGTTTCAGAATAAGAATAAACTTAGATATGTATGAAAAATCATTACTTTTAACCAGTTGAGAAACAGAATACAAGATCTGAAGGGACACGCCAAATTTAAGTAAGTACTTAATGTAGTATGTGCAGCGTGTTCTTGCAATGAAACTAGCTGCATGGTTTGGATATTTTGGTTAGGTTTTTGGCTGGTTTTGGAGGCTTTCTCATTTGCATTTTTTGTCTTGTCATAAATGGATTTGTCACCCTGACACTGATTGCATAGTGTGGCACAGTTGGAAATGTCTTAAATTTGTAATTGAAGTATCTAGGATGTGGTGGAAAAATAACAAAATGAACTCTGGGGGTGTTCATCCTGTCCTGGGCCTTGCAAAGATTAATTCTTTGTCCAAAAGACTTCTCTGAGGCTTTGCTATTAATATAAATGTTAGTTACTAAAGTGCTAATGAGCACAGTTAACAAATTGTAGTCATTTACAACTCTCCTTCAATGTGATACTTCAACTGAACATAATTTTCTTGTGCATCTTTACTGATGTACTTCTTTTTCCTCAGAAAGCATAAACGATGGTTATGATAAAACCGTGCAACTGAAAAGTAATTTATCATGTAAACAAATAAGATACATCTTGTTTTTCTGTTCTCTCCCCATCCCTCTAAAGGTGTAGCAGAGAAAACACAACTTCTGAAACTAAGTGTTCCTGCAACCTTCATGCTTGTGGCTCTGGATGAAGGTCCGGGTCCTCCAATTAAATACCAGTATGCTGAACTGGGGAAGCTGTACACTGTTGTGTCGCAACTGATTCGTTGTTGCAATGTGTCATCACGAATGCAGTCGTCTATCAATGGTATAGTGAATGTTAAGGTTTTCTTAGATTAATTGAATATATCAGTAAATGTCTTTTGTGCATATTTAGCTATTATGTGTAAAATGGATTAGCTGGAAAAATACTTGCCTTTTGTGTTCAGCAGCTCCTTTTGTTTAACAACCAAACTGTCATTAGCAAAACTGATTTGCTATACTAACGCACAAGACGGAAATCTGTTCCGTGGCTTATGCTTCTTGGCTTATTCCCTAAAGATACAGGAAAACAACCAAGTAGTAAAGTAGTATTTTGTTGATTATAAAATAGTAATGATTTTAGAATAGTTTAAGCTCATTTTAAAGAATTGCATAAAGGTCTTTCGATTCTGGATGGGCAATGAAATAATAGATCACTTTCGTGTTACCAGTACAAAAGTAATCCGTACAGGAGAAACGTTAGAGCAGGCCCTGAAACAGCTAATACTGCTTATCAGTAAAGAGACTTTGCATTGTTGTGGATAGCTCTCAGAAATTATGTGGTACTTGTTTGCACTCAAGACAACAAACAGAAGACAGCAGCCAGCCAGCACTTTAAACAGATAAAGAATCAGAGAGAAATCGACTGACTGTAGTATGAAGCATTAATATATCCAGTAGTGCAATTATTTTTGAGAAACAGTGACAGAGTATTGGCCTACATTGACTTTATAGCTAGCATATACATGTTCTGTTAAGCATATTCTAGAAAACCTTATTAGGATATCTGTAGAGAAGCGATTTCATGGCAGGCTCATTACAGCTTGATGTGTCAGGCTATGAAGTCAGTAGGGGCTCGAATGTGTTACAGTAAGATTAACGAACTGAAAGTTTTACTGTGCTATAATAAGCTTCAGAACCATTTGGCAGTTTTGATTTGGTTTTGTTTCCAGTGCACCATTTGAGACTTAACTTGAAAGGTATTTACCTATGAGACTATGTTCACTGTACTCATAACGTCATACTAAAATATTTAGTTTGTATGAACATTATTGTAACTAATTATGATTGCTGTTGGCAGAGTAAAGTTATTTTTTCATTCAACATACTAGGCTAGAAAAGTTCTGTCTTGGACTTTTGGGCATCTTCAAACAATGACTCAAAACACCGCTAAATTTAGGAACATCAGGCGCAAATCAGCAGTCTTGCCTTACACAAAATGAAGCTTACTAAATAAGATACATAATTTTTTTTTATTCTCTCAGGAGTATGTTTTCTACACTCCAGAGCTTCAGACAGGACTGTTCTGATGTACATATTCCCCTGAACTCTTTCCCGTTGCCTATGCAGTAAATAGACCTTGTGTCCTAAAATATGATAGGTTTTTGCTGTGTTACACAATCAGCAAAGCAGATAAACTTGGGAGATGAGAGGATTTTACGAAGAAAACTCCATAGTTTCTCTTCTTGCATATGAACATGCCTCCAGCTGTTTTGCTTTGATTGTCCATAATCTTACCTGAGAGGGAGAAGCAGCTCTCTCAGGCAGCAAGTCTCTAGCTTCACAGTTGGAAAACTTAGTTATTTTATACTGTAGTATCTTTCAAAGAAAATCAACCGTGGGTTGTGTGGTTGGTTGGTTTTTCCTCCTCTATCTGTTGTTTTTTGTTGAGTTACACCAATTTATATTTTGTTGTGTCTACATTGAAAGTGCTTCAGTACCTTTTCATCTGTAACAACTGTTTCTTCTAGGTAATCCCCCACTTGCCAACCCTTATGGTGATCCTAATTTATCTCAGCCTATAATGGCACTTCAGCAGAACGTAACAGACATTTTGTTTGTGAGAACTAGTTATGTGAAGAAAATTATTGAAGATTGCAGCAACTCTGAAGAGACCATCAAGTTGCTTCGTTTCTGCTGTTGGGAGAATCCTCAGTTCTCTTCAACTGTCCTCAGCGAGCTTCTCTGGCAGGTAAAAATAAAAAGCCAAGAGAAAGATGGGAATATAAATGTGTATGGCACATGATTCTGTATTTAGATATAGAAATGTTGCATTAAATAATTAACAGGTGGTTGATAAACTTTTCTGAAGATGGCATCCTTTGTCAGTATTTACACTGTTAGGTATAACTAAGTACTTGGAGTACTATGCAAAGTCATGAGTTTAGGAAAGCAGTCAGCCTGTTCTGAGTTAGGAACGCTATGTTAAAGATGGAAAGTAACTAGGCTGAGGTGGTCTTTATGTATTGTGAAAGTGTCATTTCCTGAATCTTTCCCATCATTATGCCTAAAAGAGCTTCTTATGTTGTGTGGAAAATCAGAATAATTTGGTAAGATCTCCTTTGTGTTTAAGTACATTCATAAGGTTCTTTGTTACAAGTCTGCAGAACATGCTTGGCTTCAAACTCAGGAAAGCCTTTTTGGACTGTCTTGTTTTTTCCTTTCTCAATCTCTGTAAAGTTACTTTCCCACACCAAATAAAACTTGCTATTGCTCATCTTTATGTTCACCCTTCTCCCCACCCCTTCATGTGAACATGACATTTTTCTCTGTCCTTTTGTTTGTCAGTTGAAAGAATCAGAATAGAAATTGCTTCACTGATACTTTGCTAGCCATGTGTTTTACATTTTAGGATAACCTTTGAACCTAGTATCTAAAAGTAGCAATATCAGGGAAAAATACTGGTTTGTAAGTTTGCTTTTCTAGAGATACTTTTTAAGGTAGCTTCTTCAGCATGGATATGCTTGGGGCTTCATTTTAATTGTGTTAAAAATTCATCAGGAAACATTTTGTCCTTTGCAAAACTTCCTGTATTGAAAAATGAAATAAAACCCAACAAAACCACAACCCCTGGAAAGACTTGACACAATCAGCGTAAAAAAAGAAAAGTATGCATCGTACCTTGAAGTATCATTTACATTACAGTGAAGTTCACTTCAGATGAATTGTATTCTTGTATGGCACCATGTAATCTGCATGCTTCAAGGAATGCTTTCTTATGTTCTCTGCATTTTTACTTTTTAAGGTTGCATATTCATACACATATGAGCTTCGTCCTTACTTGGATCTGCTTCTACAAATCCTTTTAATTGAGGACTCCTGGCAAACTCACAGGTTAGTATGTACCTGTCTTTCTTACCATTACTGTGTTTTGTGCAGCTTGTTTCCCCAGTGATTCTTGTGCTCATCCTTTCAAGAGGATTGTTTAAAATCTATATTAAGTTGATAAAGCATTTTTTTGCTTTTATCTCAATTTTTGAGATAAATCAAAAAACTCAATTTTTATGATAAACCTACTATTTTTCACCTTGACCTTCCTTAGTAGTCAGAAATCTACTTCTTAGTCCCATAAACCCAAGATTTTTCATGTACAAGAGTGTGCCATTTAGGCTAAACTCATTGGTATTTACTGTGAGGTGCTTGGATTGATTCTTAGAAACATCTCATTCAAGAGAGTCCAGTGATAGCCTGGTCTGACTCAGCAGCATGTCAGTCGTAGCAGTGATAACAAGACATGCAAAAAGTGTGAACTTGGGGGAAAAGTTTGTTTCATACATAAATGTTCTCTATGTGATCACATTTCAAGAGAATTTTAACTTCAGTATATTAAATCTATTAAATATTCATCTGGATTCAAACCTAACTTTTATATGTCTACAGAATAAGGCTTTTGAAAGTTGAGATTACAAAGGTATAATTATTGTAGATACTGACTAATTTCAATACTAAAACTCTTTAACTCTTGAACTTTGGGGGTTTATTTTGGTTTTCTTTTTTGTAGGATTCACAATGCACTTAAAGGAATTCCGGATGACAGGGATGGGCTGTTTGACACCATTCAGCGCTCTAAGAACCATTATCAGAAAAGAGCTTACCAGTGCATAAAGTGCATGGTAGCTCTCTTCAGCAACTGTCCTGTAGCCTACCAGATCCTTCAGGTGATACCTTTTGTTTTGTTTCTTGCTGCTTTTTTCCCAGTTCTATGTTAAAAACAGCAATCAATCAGTGAAGTAAGCCCTGGAAATAAACCCCACCGTTTTTAGGTTTTCATCACCTTGATGAAATTACAGCTTTTGAGTACAACTCAATTGAACCTTCCTATATCAGAAGCTCAGTATACAGGATTGAGAGCAATTTGGTTAAATATGAACTCATGATTCTGTGATGCAGCTGCAAATCCATAGATTTCATTTCAAATTTGAAGTTTTCTTTGTGCAAAAAAAGGATATTTCAGGGAGTTTTTTAAACAACAGAATGTGTGTTAGTGGTCTATTCTCTGATAGCTGATGTACAGGAAGAGAAAAATCCTATTTTGAAGAATAGAGAAAACCATTCTGAATTGTTAATTTTCCATCTGCAGAGCAATGGGGACTTGAAGAGAAAATGGACATGGGCAGTAGAATGGCTTGGAGACGAGCTTGAGCGTAGACCATACACTGGCAATCCCCAATACACCTATAATAATTGGTCTCCACCAATACAAAGCAATGAAACATCAAATGGCTACTTCCTAGAGAGATCACACAGTGCTAGGATGACTCTTGCAAAAGCTTGTGAACTGTGTCCAGAGGAGGTAAGGAATTCATTTGACCTGTGGTAAAAAAGCAAACCTGAGTAAAGTGCTTCTGTAAATCATGAACCTTAGCAACAGTCACTGGTCACTGTAGAGGTTCCCAGTTCTATAGATCTGGATTTCTGTTTTTGTGGTACATTTACATAACTTCATTATGTTCATTTACTTCTATCACTGTTTCTGTAGGCATCTACCACTTAAAGAATTAGCAGTATAAAATTGAAAGAGGCCGTTTAAAGTAGATTATGAAGGGGTCTGTTTTTCCAATAATACATTGATAGTGAGAATTTTTATGTAGTACAGCACAAGCTGTGGGTGACACAGTGGGGTGGAAATTTTTCCATTTTTCAGGCATGAGTGAAAGGATCATTTGGATGTAGAATTGGCTCTGGATAGAATAACCACAGTACATCTTACCTAAGTAAATAAAATGTTTTTTCAAACTTTAGGAACCAGATGATCCTGATGCCCCAGATGAACATGAGTCTTCTCCACCTGAAGATGCCCCACTGTATCCCCATTCACCTGGTTCCCAGTATCAACAGGTAAAAGCGCATAGTTGAACCATTTATTCAGAGTTCCAGGTTAGCTTTTTTTGGCACTTATGGTAAACTAAATTATTGGCATTTTGCCAGCAACAGTTTCACTGTTAGAGCTTCAGATGAAAATTGTAATGTTATCAGATCATGGATTAATTGTCCATAGAAAGAGCAGACGGACAGATGCTATCACAGTCTAATGCGAACTGAATTTGATTCTGTCATATTTGTTGCTATTGATAATATTTTGAGAGTTGCTTTCTTGTTTTTAAATACAAAATCAAGCCTCAAGGTGTGAATTTCAGTTTGGGTAATTGGAAGGCTTTCAGAAAAATCCACGTGGCTGTTACGTATGATTTGTATTATGAACACTGATTTCTAAATCTTAAGTACATATAAAATCTAAACCTGACTTTATGTGAAATGGCTGCTTTGTTAGTATCTTTCAGTGGGAAGCCAGATCTGGAAAAAATCATAACCAGTTTTCTTACCAAATTGACTAAAATAGTAGATGCCCCACTTAGTTGTCATTTTTTTGTTCCAGTTCATTTTATATATTCCAAATCTGCTAATTTAATTTCCTTTCCTGCCCAAACCCATTTTCCCTTCCATCTTGCTTCCCCTACTTGATGTTCTCAGCAGAGCAGTTGGTAAGTCATGCAGATTTTCCCACTCCTTCCTGAGCTCCTGAATTCAGACATATACCGTAACCTCACCATTACCTGTTTGATGTGTTCACCTTCTTGCAAGAGATGGCATTTCTCACTAACACACACAATCCTCATATTCCTGGTTTCTCCACAGTTAGTTAAACTCTGCAAAGGGGTAGACAAATGAGTTGTTTCTTCTGCCAGATGTGTGTATGACTTTTTAAATTGGGGCAGAACATCTGCAGAAAACTATTGGTCTAGATTTTATTCAATTCTGAAGTATTAAAGTTTTCCTCTCAAAAATTAGATACAGGTAGGCTTTTTCCATTGTCTTAGGAAAAAACATCAAGCTGGTTGAAACTGTTGATAGATGTGCACAGTTTAATGTCCACAGCACATAGGCAGCCTCTTTCCATCTCCTTTTTTTTTTCTTTTTTGCTGCCTTTGCTTTGCATGTAACTGTTACTCAAAAGCTGAGATTGCTATTTCTAAAACAGGTATTACTGTTTCATGTAAATCCTTTTATCTTTACAAGTTGAAAGTTTGTTTTCCTTCAGTGTAAATTAAAAAGGTAAGTAAGAAGTGTGATTCAGGGGAACGAAGGAACTGTGGTGTGGGTTCATACAGATACTGCTACACAAGAAGCTCACTGGGCTTGAAGACACTTTTCGATGGTTTGAACATAAGGGAGAAAACACAGCAGTTAGTCAGGAACAGCCCATAAGTTTAATGTGCCTTTAAAATGTTTATGCTTTATTGCAGAATAACCATGTGCATGGACAGCCATATACAGGCCCGGCAGCACATCATATGAACAACCCTCAGCGAACTGGCCAACGAGCACAAGAAAATTATGAAGGCAGTGAAGAAGTTTCCCCGCCTCAGACAAAAGATTAGTGAAATGCACATAATCAGTTAACTTGCTCCATCAAGACTGTGCACCCAGGCCTTACAGTCCAACCTTTCTCTGTGTCTGGCTAATATTTAAAACTAGAGAAACTATTCCTAATCAACATGGAGTGGAGAGTCTATTCACTGTCTTATCTGCAGAAAATTGCTGTCAATATATAACCCGCCTGCAGTGGAAAGTGTATAGTGTTTTGTAATAAATGGCCTGATGCTAATGTGTAAATGGCAAAGGTGTATATAGTATATTAATGTTTGACTGTTAATTCTTGAGCAAGAAACATTTTTTTTTTGTCTTGATGAGACTCACAGATCTACAAAAAAAAAAAAAAAACCACCAAAAACCCAAAAAAAAAAAAAAAAAAAAAAAAGAAAAGCAAACAAGAAACCAACAACCCAAACCCTTCAAAAATCCCCNAAAAAAAAAAAAAAAAAAAAAAAAAAAACCAACAAAAACCCAAAAAAAAAAAAAAGAAAAAAAGAAAAAAAAATTTCTTGATATATCTGCTGCGCTCTGCAACCAGTGTTGCCTGCCTCATGGCAGTCGGATCAACTCCTTTACGAAAAGCCTATCCATGTCAACCACAAGAATAGTTTCATGTTAATTCTTTGCCACTGGAGTCGATTTTACTATGAGCAACGTAATGGCTGGTAACCTTTTAATTATTTGGTTGATGTGGAAAATTGGTGATGTAACATTGTTTCTAGATCTTTTTTCATTGCCTTTTTCATTCTGGTATTAGGTTAATCACTTTGAAGCTATAGTTATGCTGTAACATTTAGCATGGCTTCACACCAAGTTAGTGTAGCCAATGAGGGGGAAAAAAAAAGTGGTGACAGCAGTTGTCCCAATGTGACAACTGCATTGCTCAGAACTTTTTCTTCTTACACCTAGACTATAAAATGGGGAGGGGAAAATGTGACAAACAAGTGGTTTTCAGTTTCACATATGTTCCTCACATCTGATGTTTGACAGTTCTGTCTCTGGGTGGGATAAAGAACACTTAGTTTTCAGTAATAGGAATTTAAAAGATTTAAAACAAATATGCAAAAATTTGCTATGCCAGGATGCCTGGAGCATAATAGACTGTATTTGGTGTGCTTGTTTTGTTTCTTTGGTAGAGCTTATTAGATAAACTTCTAACACTTTCCTTCTACTGCATCCCAGTGAAGTGGAAGTCAACGAAATCACACAGTACTTGTGAGTGCCACTGCACCAAGTTAACTTGCTGGTTTTCTGCTCGTTCACAGTTCTACTTGAAAGCGAGAATTGTCTTAGCTCTTTATCCATTATACAGGAAATCTTAACATTAGAAGCAGGGTTTAATTATAAAAGAAACTACTGGTTAGTCAAATACAATTCTGAGGTATCTCTGTTCCAGAATAAACATTTGTTTAAAGACTTCAAGAACCGCATCAGTAAATACTGTATTTAAATGAAAATTGGTAACTTGAATGTGTGTAATTTTTTTGGAACCTGTCTAAAAACCAAATACCCCTGCAAAACAGATACAGCCCACCCTATACTATTTAAATATTTTGCTGTTTTATTTTATAGAAATTATTTTGCTGAATTCACAAATAGAATTTGATTTAAGAAGAATGTTTTGTCCTGTGGTGTGTGTTGTTGGTTTTTTTGTTTTGTTTTGGTTTTGGCTTTTTTTTAATGGACTGCACAGAAACGTGGGTTCTGTGCAGTAGCACTACGCTGAATTCTGGAACAACAGTCACATTGAGATTCTGTGCACAAAAACAAAATTGGCCCTTAAGAATAAAATAATCAGGACAATTACACTGTAAAAGTTTCTTAATGTGATTTATCTTGTACTTTTTGTATGTTTTTATATATACATATATATATTTAATGAGCACAAGCTTGATGGTGTTTTTTACAAAAAAAAATGGATAGAAACAAAGCTGCTTATCAGATTAAAGCTCTGTAGTTTTGAAATGGACAAAGGGAAATCTGGTTGCAAGTGCATTCTTATGCATTTAGTGTAACAAGGAAGGGACAGAGAAGGTTTTTGAATATGCTGTGTTTCAATGATCTCTTTTATGCTTCCGTGTTTCCCTTGTGCTCAAGTTAATTCAGATTTTTTTTTTCATAGTTTTTTAGTAATACCATTTTATCTGGGCTTAGTAAAACTGGATGAAGCATTCCCACTTACGTTTGGGAATGCTTGTTGGAGGTTTTAACTCAAAAGTTCTACCCTGAGTGCTCTAGTTGAAAGAGTTCATATTTATTTGGACCAGTAATTGTTAAACAAGTTATCTCATAGGCAATTATTCTGTACTTTTTTACTAATAGGTAAAATATATAAAATGCTAGTTCAGCCTTGCCAAATGTGTTTGCTTTTAATAGTGCAATGATTGTAGAGACACATCAAACCTGTGACACTTCAAGGCTGGGACTCTTCAGTCATACACCCCCCCCTCCCTGAGTTGGGAATGACTCCAGTGGCAGTTGTTTTTCAGGCAGCAACTGGAGAATATTGTTCATCTTTGTGACTTTGAAGAAGGATAAGCCTGTATTGTTTGTTGCAGCTGCTGCTTCTAAAAGGCTGGCTACAGTGAGGGGTGCAACATTGTCTTCGCTCTGAGCAAAACAAGTTTGAATTGTACTTGACGACTATCGTACAAGTAGAAAGCTTCATACGCACGTTACTGTCTCAGCATTTTGGCAGCAGTCATTTTCAGACATTACCCAGTACCTCATTGTTGATGGCACACTTTAAAATACTAGCCCTCAAAGTGCCTAAAGATTTAATTTCCCCATTACTAATTTCAGTCCTCTCTTCTGTTTAGAACAGTTACTAGGGGATCTCTGGTCTTCCACAGAACGAGCCAGTAAATAGTAAAGTGATTACTCATGTTCCTGACAATGTAACATCAAATACATAGAAACTGGGAATTCATAGGTGGTATTGCATGGTGGTTAATGTGTAGTTTGACCATAGCCTTACTAAGCAGAATTTCTCCCTCTACTACATTTGGATTTAGGTTGTTTAGTGACTGAGTTTTTAACACTTGCTGTTGTTAGTGTTTAAAAAATTCAGTACAGCCATATATGAAAGGAGTTCAGTTACTGTTTGTGCATCAATACTTTATCTACATTTTAGTTGCAGTGTTGGTCACCTACACCTGTGTTACCCCACAGGGTTCAGTCAAAGCTTATTTTCCCTACAGAACCTGCTTCTGTGGTGATGCATGAGCAGGAAAGGATTCTACTTGACTAAAAATTTTTCAGGTTATTTTCCGTGCTCATTTATCAGCTCTGGAAATGGAAGTTCTGTGTTTTTAAAGCCAAGTGCTTCCTGCTGGGATTGAGCCAGGAAGAAACGAAATTCCACAATGACATCCTTTCTCTTTTTTTTTTTTTTCTTGCTCCAGAGTGAGACTTGTAGACCATGTGAGAAAATCATGTTACAGTAATTGCTGTTATGCCTCTTCAGCCACTTTGTTGTGCCTAGCTTGTGTGTTTTAGCTTGTGTCATGAAAAAGCGCTTAGGGTTCCAAAACTTTCTTTGTATTTCCTAAGTTCCCGGAAGGAATGACATCATCCATTTTGCCAGAGCTAAAAAGGGGCAAGAGTTGGCTGCTGTAGCCATGGACTTTCCATTTTTGTTCCAATCACTTTTGTCTACCTCTGTGTCTTTTGCCAGAAATGAATAGGCTGGTGAACTGTGTCGCTCAACGTTTTTGTTGGGCTGTTTCAGTCACTGTGCACTGATTGCAGTGAGGCTTTCCATGCAGTGACTTCAGCTTCAAACGAAAGTTGAAGGCTAACTATATAAATTTGAGGAAGAAGTGACATGTTGGGAGGTCTGCAGGGTAACCAATTAAGTGTTTAAATATCTTTGTTAAACCTTGTTTGTCCGTGTTTGCAAGCCCACACTGAAAGCAAGTTCACCTCTGTGAGGAAGGATGCACACCTCAGTTTTTGGGAGGGTGAGATGCTGATGCTGACCTTACATTTCTGAAGACAGGTGTGGGAGTTTCCTGTTTGTGGCCATGCTCCAGCACAGCATGATTGACACAACTAATTCTTGCTCCCTGTCTTCTTGCCTCCTCTGCTCTCCATCATGTTTGTGATACCGCTTTTGTCACAGCCATGAGATCTTGGGAATACAGTAAACCTGACTTTTCTCTAGAGCAGGGCATGAGAGGCTTTCTTGGGGAGAAGTAGGGAACCATCTTGTAAAAATGCTGCATGCTGGATAATGGAACTACAACAAGCAGAAAGCAAGTGAAACAAACCCAGCTACATCCTTCTGTGTGATTTCTGTTCCTCTTGCAAGTGGTCTCCTGAGGAGCATGACAGCAAACAGCTCTTTAAAGTGTAGTGCATGTGCATTTCTAGCTCACAGCTAGAGTTGATCTCTACTAGTGCAGTAAAGATCCCTGGGCAGTAGCAGCACAGGCACCACACCCTCTACGCCGTCCATCCTGTCCCAGGGTGTTCCTTTACCTTCCTTCCACTGCACTGTGGGGATTGACATTCATTTACACTGGGGCTTGCCCTCCCTCACAGACCAGGCAGCTCTGCTGCACTAGAAGGGCTTTAATGCAGTCTGAGCACTGTCACTTTTACAGTGTGCAACTTCTCAAGGTTCATACTATAAATGTCCTTTTATTTATAAGATACAAGAATTTCCCCGGGACTAACTTTGTAAAGTGTCAAATACTTCTGTCCTTTTATACAAGAGAAGTGTTCAGTCCTGCCCCTGCCATGTCTTTGCCATAGGTTGTTCTCAGAACTGTTGACACAGATTCCAGCACTTAAATTCAGAGGAACTCCCGTAATCTGATTTTTCCAATGCAAGCTCTTGTGGAGCTGTGGATTTCAGTTGTGTTTGTATGAGTCCTGTTGATTTCAGCACCCTACCAGTTGAAGTTGGTGATGTTTGCAGTGATCAGGACCAGATCAGTCAGCAGGTAGCACAAAAGATGGCTGTCTTACTTGCTTTGTTTACAGTTGTTCGCAGACAGTGAAATCAAAACAAGCACAGGAGAGCTTATTTCTGAAGGAGAAAACCACTCCCAAGTAAGGGCTAATTTTTCATCAGATTTTAAATACCCAACTCTGTATTTTTTTAGCTTTATAATTCCTTAAAGCTGCTTTTTAATACTAAAACTGGCCTACAGGCTGTTTCCGTGGAAGAATTTCATATAGCCTTAATTATGTTAGCACAATTCTGAAACAACAGCATCATTCTTCAGTGGTCAAAATAATGTGCAAATGTCTTCTGGTGTTTAACAATAAGCTTAACCTTGAATAATGACAATAGGAGGAAAGAAAACAGGTTCTATGTATTTGGCCAAAATCTAACCATAGAAGAACATCCAGTGCAGGAAAATAAGAACATTCCCTTCTTTTCTGTATCTATACTACCTTAAATGCCTGATAATTTTTATTCTTAACCTACAGCTGCTGTTGCAGTAACTTGGTTTATGTTGCCCCAGGCTGTGTAGTTTGCAGCTTCCTGATGCATTTGCAGTTACATCCGCTCTGGTCCTTACGGGAGCAAAATCTTTCAATGTCTGGTTTTCCCAAGCAAGCCATGTGGCCATTCCACGTTTCCATTGTCGCTGTAGTGACGTGCTGTTCCTGTTCTGTTCTCATACAATGACCAGGGCTGGGTGAATGCTGTCAAAGTGTGATTTCACCTGAGCCATGAAGCGAGCAGTTACCTTCTTTTTCCAATACTGATACCTCTGTGGATGCAGCTTTTGAAGGCATTGATTGCATTTTTTTGTAGCTTTATTTATTGGCATTCTGCTCAGTTCTTGTCCTTCATTCCCAAACTCCTGGCAATCTTTTCTTAGGATTCTTTCTTACTAAGTTTCTCACTCTGGATTGCCAGGATCATTTTCCATGTAATTCTTTTGTATTCTCTTGGAATCAAATCCCTTCACTTGCCATGATGGCTCTTACCTTCCTTTCTGCCTACACCTGCTGTTCTGCTGTTGGCTGCTGCAGAAGAGCCATGTTCACCAAGGCAGCAGAGCCTTTTACAGGGCAGCAGCAGCAGCAGTCAACAGCCTTGACAAGGTGAGCCTTGTCATCTCTTAAATCTTCTCAGAACATATGTAGGATATGAAAGCTTCGTGCTATGGGTGGCAATCTTGAATTCAAACAGCTTGTATCTTACTAGGGTTTAGGTTTGGGGTTTTTTGCTTCATTTTCTGTCTTGGACAGTTAGTTCCTACAGGTGAATAAAACCAATAGGTCTCAATAGAATCTACTTTGGAAATAAGGCTGATTGAAAACTTGGACAGTTCTTGGTTGTACTTAAATTGGTAGGTGCTTTAGAGTCCGTATTCTTCTGGAAGCCACTTCAAAAGCTTAGAAACACAAAGGCAGGTCTTCAGGATTTAATGATACTCACAAATTTCAGCTACCTGTCCTGCTGTGTGACTCAGGACAGGCGAATGGCAGGAATGGAGGTATCTCATGGGAGGCAGGGAGGTCACACCGAGTGAAGGCCCCGCGGAGCTGGAAGTGCTGAACATGCTTTGCCTGGCCTGGCACACAGCACTGAGTGTGAGCCCTCCTGCACCTCAGGCCTCCCCTCGCACTGAAGAACTGGTTTCCAGCAGGAAGTTGCTTAAGGAGCATATAAAGCATTTTTTATCCTCCTGCTCTAAGATCTGTACCAAGCTGAATCCTCTGGGCAAACAAAGACAGGAGTGAGCTGAGCAAGAGGCCTTGTGAGCTTTTCTTGTTAATACTTTCTACCTCTTGATGCTCATTACCGAGCTGCTGCAGGCTGATGCACTGGGAAACAGCTTTAGCAGCATGACAACTTCTGGATCAGGCCAGTGTGGGTGCAGGGTCAGGCTGGCACAGGGCTCCCTGCCCTCCCTGGGGATGTGTGCAATGGTCTGCAGCGTGACTCAGAGTAGGTGCTGATGCCTTGCACCGAAGCAAAGGGACTGGTGTTTTTCAGGTGGCACCACGTGGACTCACAAACGCTTCTGCTCAGTCTCTCACGCGACCTCCTTACCCATGTGAGGTAGCATGAAATCCATCTGCAACTAATACTGCTCAAGCAGTGCAAGCGCAGGGAGGTGCATTGGTTTGTAGCTGTGTTGGTACAGTGAGGGCTTAGAGATGTCGGTGTGAACAGACACTGTTCTGCAGATCAGCCCAGGTGTTGGTCCAGAACAAATGTTCCCAATTGCTACTGTGGTTGTGTGTAAGACTGAAATGCTGGAAGAGAATGGTGTAACCCTCCCAGGGCGAGCCTGGGCAACACCTGACATTGTCCTTCTGAACACTTCTGCAGCCGGAGCCAGAAACCTGCGGTGGGAATGTAGACTTACCGTGTAGCTGCGGGAGAAAACTTCAGTCGTGTCACTTCTCGGTCTTCAGAGCAGCCAACATGACTTTTGATGTAGGTTTTAGAGTATGTGTATCTACAAATCTGGTTGAAGTACCAACAGCAAACCCTAAATAAAATGTGGACTTAACTGAAGAGTGGGCCAGTGGAGGCCTCTTGTGTTGAGTTTATTAAAATACCATGTAATGAAGCTGTGGATGGAAGATACTCACTGTGATGAAGACAAGGAAATAAAGCTGGGGTGTCCTCAGTTCGGGAATGGAGTCAGGTTCAATGTTGCCTTTGCATCTGTTACGGCACATAAGGACTGGTTTGACTGCACTGTAGCTGCTGGAGGAGACTTGGCTGCTTGGGAATATTCCCAGGGGTCATTCCACCTTCATGCCTGCTGAGGGCCAGTGGCGCCTGTAACATTGCACTTGCCTCTCCTTGGTAGCAAGTGGTTATTCCAGGGAGAGGTGCCTTTTCACACTCCAGGTGCCAATGGTCCAGTTGCTCTGCTCCACCGGAGCAAGGGCCACAACGTAAAAGGACTTCAAAGTGGGTGCATTGGAGAACTAATGGAAGCCTCTGGTTTACTGTCTGCTCTTAGCATGGTTTTGAAGGCATAACGGAAAATACATAACAATGGCAAATTACTGGGAGTTTATAGTATTACCATCAAATAACAAACTACTGAAGACACCCAAGGAAGCCGGTAACACCTGAGTTTGTTATAGGTCTGTTCAGTTCATGTCACCCAGCTGAACAGACGGATGTGCATGTGAATGTGTTGGGAAAAATAAGAGTTCTGGAAGAAATTTGGATGCATCCCTCTGGGTCATTACAGGCTGGGAGGTTTGTTATAAACTGGGAGAAGAAAGCTTTTGATCAGGACAGCAGAAAGGTAGAAAGTGCCTCACGCGGCTGAGTGCTGTTCTCACATTTCTCTCTGAGAATTCAGTAACGCCACAGCATAAAGAACACCTAAAAACCCCCAACTTTTAATTTCATTTCCAGGGTGACTGTGAAACACGCCATGATTCATCAGTCACCTGAAGCCTTTTAGAATGTAGGCTCCTGTGGGTTTTACTTCAGCTAAAAACACGACCCAAAGCATTTCTCTTGGGTTTGGTACTCACCTGGTGACTTCAACACAAGGGTCAGCATTGCAGTTCTATGGCTGAGGCTTGTTTCCCCCTCTTGGTTTTGCAAAACCTCTGGATGGGTTTGCTCCAGCCTTGTTCTACCTCTCGTGGTATCCTCACATCTCCCTTGGTCCTTCCTCCCCCCCCCCCGCACCGGTGCGTGGCAGGCTGTGCGTCCTCGGCAGGGTGGGCTCTCAGGCTGCGGGTGTCCCGGTGGGCCTCGGCCCTGCCTGCTGTTGGGGGCAGTCTGGCTTCTGCCCTGTGTGTCTGGGCACGTCTGCCAGGCTGCTGAGGTATCGGAGGAGCAGGAGGTGGGAAAGGGATAATGATGTGAATGAGGGTATTCTGTTATGATGAAAGACTTTGTGATACGTGTCGATGCTTAGGTAGGACCTGATGGATCTCAGTACACCCTCAAAGTGTAAAGGAAATGCTGGTTGGTCTTTCAGTAGGGGGGAAATTGAAGCCCTTCTAAAGGAAGAATTTAGTGCTTCACTGGTTTGTCTTTTATTTCTTTTATCCTTTTCCTTCTTTTTTACTTCTAGCAAACAAAGCCTTACACTGGAAACAACCACTGAAATTCCTTAAAGAACACTTAATGTCTTTCTGTAAAACAATAGTTCACTTCATTTCAGGGTTTCTGATGTCCATGTAACAATGCTAATCCTCACGGAGATGATGATGGTTATTATTATTACTACTTTTGTACTAAGCCTGGCTATAGTGTTTGAAGTTGGACTGTATGTGTAGTGGCTCATGTCCTCTGTGCAGTATAAGGGCGGAGAATTGAGACACCCACCCACGAAGTAGGTATCCTTGATATAAACTGTAAAAGCACATCACCTGCGTATTCTGTCATGCTGATAAGAACAGCTGGTTTGAGCAAGAGGTTGTTGAATATGACACACATTTAAAATATAATTACTAGGGGTGAATATAAAAGCATATGATGAGTTACAGGGGTAGGGGAAGCACAGGACCATGCAAGGACGCCATGCGCTTCCTGTTGAGCCATGGTTTGGGTTTGTTTTATGAACTTAAGGGTTGAAAGTGTCTGGGGAGCTCAGATGTCCATCCACTTCAACACCAGGTCAGCAGGCCTCTTTCCTACTGTCTGTGGTCACCAACTTCCCACCACAAAGGGTGAGGGACCTCCCAGCCAGCTGGTGCCTCATGCAGATGCAGGGGAAGGAGGCAGCTTTCATTTCTTCTGTTGGCACCTTGTGGCTTCAGTGGTACCCAAGCTGTGTAACATCACAGTGCAGCAGCCATCTGTGTACAGCCAAGGCTGGAAATCAGGGGGGGCACTTCCAATCTGTTTACTTCACTCTACAGTAAAAACCTGTGAATCCCAAGACCAGCCATAGATCATGGTTAAATACAACAGATTCTGATGTATTTAATGCTCTTCATTTATCAAGTGTCAGAACACCGTCCCCCTCAGTACTGCCGTGTTTGCGCTGCATCTTTGTTGTTTGAAAGCGGTAAGCCTGCATCGAGGATCGTGCCAGACAAGGTGGTAAAGGAAGGCGCCAGCATCTTTGCAGTGTCCCTGTCTTCTTTAATTTCCAGTCTCTACAGTGTATATCCAGAAGGAGCCCCCCCCGTCCCGCTGAACCTCCTGCCTGCTGCAGGTGGCTGATGCTCCATTCGGCCCTTGCGGAGTCCAGTGACTGACATTAGCTTCAGTCACAGTTTCATTTTCCCATTCAGTGCTCTCACAGATCCTCCCAGGCTCAAATCAGCTCCTTGATGCTCAGTGATGGATTTTTATCATTCTTACCACATTATTAATTCTCTAACACAGAGGTAACACAATAGCATCGTTATTTCTCCTCTTGTGTAATCTGATGGAATTCACCCGCTTAAGTTAGGCTTTCAGTTTGGAAAACAGATTTCAGTTCATCACCATTTTTCATTTTAGATTGGTTTTTTTAGAGCTGGGTTTTTTTTTTTTTTTTTTTCAGAAATCCACTTTATTTACCTCCCTCTCTGCTCACATTTATTTTCATGAATTTTTTTGCACCCTTAGTGCTAGGATTGGCAAGCATTTTGCCCAGGAGAATGTTTGCCTTGTGCTGTGATCGCTTGCTAAGATCACTGTGGCTTTTTAAATGAAAGTTACGTTACTGGACTAAAAGTGTCTGTCTAGGGTAACTTCTTCTCTGAGTTAAGTTCTGGTATTGCTCTTCTGTATTTTGCCCTGTCAGCTCATTTGGCAGCCTGTCTGTTTCACCTGTTTCGACAACATCGAGGCTGAGGACTCCCACGGATGTCAGTGGCCTTTGCACCACCATCAGCGTGCTTGTGGTATGGTCCTACCAACAGGGGGGTTCCTACAGCCTGACGCTTGCAACTGTAAATCCTGCTCTGCATGTACACATGCACTTGTGAGCTCCCTGAAATTTTTCCAAACACAGTCTCATGTAAAATTCAATCTCTGGCTTTATCTGTTCCTGCAACCCAGTTTGGGTAGTCCTGTCCTGCTCTAAAATGGAATGTGTGTTGCCCCAGGCACCTATTCATGCCCTTAAACCTTTTGTGTGTGGCCAGATGGGCACCCTTAGCTGACTGGCATGAACCCCCTGCTCAGCAGTTATGGGGTGACATTCAGAACATGCTCTGGGCTTTTTCACAATCCTGGCTTTCACTTTTCAGGTAGTCTTGCCAAAGGGGAGGTTAGAACTTGGTGTGCATCCAGGCCTATGGGATGCAAATGTGAAAGGTAAGTCTCCAATTTGTAGTAAACTTCATAACAAGAAACTGTACTTCAGTAACCGTTACTTACAACACAAGCAGTTGTACCTCTGTTTGGTGAATGGACTCAAACCTTCAAACTCCTCACTACTGTATGAATTTAAACACTTCAGATCTTGCACCCTGTGTATTTGTGTTTGTAGCTGCCCTCAGCACTGTAATATGGTACCTCTTTACCTGTACAACTACTCAGTACCTCTAGATTGCACACTGCTACTCACAGCTGTTGGCCGTGCATGCAGGCAGAGCCTGGGGTCAGCAACAAGGAGGCGAGTGCCGTCAGCTTCTGATGTCATGGCAAAAACGTGAGCTCACTTTCACTTACCTTGGTGGCACTGAGGGTATGAACAGAACTCTTGCCACTGCATTTTAGATTTTCCCCAGCTGTGATCTGGTGCCTTTTTAACTCAAGGTATGTGCCTCTGATTTTTTAATCCCTTTCCTCCCTAGGCATGCACGGCCAGCTACATTATAGTGGGTGGATAAAGGTAGCTTTTCTTCCTGCTTTGCTTTCCACTGGATTCCTATCAGTACAAGTTCATGTATGTGGAGGTTTGGCACCAGCATTTTGGGATCAGAGGCATTATTTTGATTCTGTATGTGGACACCAGCTACCCTACACCTCAAGGGAATAGTTTGCTCAAAAAAGCAAATAGGCTTTTGTGTTTCATACATATTGTCACATACTCCAAAGGATCGCTGCTTTACTGTTTGGGAATGTCTAGCCAGTAGAGGAATCCATGTCTGTTGTTTTAGCACTTCCAGTTCTGCAGGAGTTAATCACAATAAAAGAAATGATACCTTTAAAGGGTCTGTGAGCAAGTCAGCATACAGCACCTGGACCTGACCACATGCCTCTGCTGCTGGCCTGCAACAAGGGTGGTGCTGCCTTAAGTCAAGACAGCAGGCCAGGGCTGAGCACTCTGCTGAAGCTGCAGCAGGCAGGGTGGCTTACCCCTGGGTACCCTCCTCAACAAAGTGTCCTCTCACCCCATTCACACACCAGGGCTTCTGCAGTGCCAATCTCAGCTGAGCCATCAAGAATACAGCTCCCTAGTGTGAAGCAGCACTGCCATTACCTATTCTCAGAATACCTAGGAGAATCGAAGTCAGGAAAAGATGGACCTCACTCTGCAAAATGGCCTGCAAAGGAGAGGATTTTGAAGCGGTTTCCACACTCCAAATACCAATGCATAAAGGTGTCAGGTTGAGTTTGTGTTTACAGGGAAGCACCTTTGATTCTGTTGAAGCTGGATGGTTCCAAGAGTCCCAAACCTGACAGTTAACAGTAGCTGAACGTATCTCCTGTAAGCTCTACAACTCCCACAGGATCTTCCTCCAAACACAGCAGGGAAAAAATGGAAAACTATTAAGAGTCTAGGAACTTTGAAAACTGAGCACCCTTCAACCATTTCAGCCAATAAACCTGGTAACCAAAGGATTACTTGGTCAGTCTGTAATGCTTTGTCAGGCCTAAGTAACCACACAACCAGGCCAGCGTTTACAACCACACATGGGCACAAGAGCATTTACAGTGTTGTTCCAGCCTACAGCATCAGCCCACAGACTGAAGTGCTGGCTGAAAGAGTTCCTACTCTTCAAGGTGGGGAAAACAAACCCAACCCCAACCTTACCTCCACTCACCACTTCCCCTACTCAGTATTGCCCCTATTTGAGCCATAGTTCTGTAACAGGTAACCTGCACTTCACACGAGCTAGGTTTTAAGAATTTATTCTGTAAACTCCACAGTGGGTCTTTAGTTCTCCTTTTCCTGCACAGTCTTTGTTCCACGCAGCCTTCCGGTACGGCGGGCAGCAATGAGACCAACTTTGCGCCCAGCAGGAGCATCTCTCCTGATGGTTGAAGGCTTGCCAATGTGCTGATGGTTACCACCACCAAAGGGATGTTCTACAGGCTGTGGAAAAGGAAAGCAAGTAGTCAATATAAATAACAGAAACTAGTAATGACGCTTAAAAGCAAGAAATTGATTTAAGGGAACAAAAAAGCCTTCTTTCAGATACGTGGCAGGCTGCTTCACACAGCAAACAAACCCCTTCAAAACCACAAAAAAGGAAAATGAAAATTAATGAAGAATGGACTCACATTCATGGCCACACCACGGACACGTGGCCAGCAGTTCCTCTTTGCCTTGTATTTGTGATAGGCACGGCCAGCCTTCAAGATAGGCTTGTCAATACGACCTCCACCAGCAACAATCCCTGGGGGAATAAAAACAACAAATGCAGGAATAGTAACACACAAATACAACAGAGAGGAATGCAAAAGAGTGTTTAAGAACAAGACTAATTCTTAATAATATTCAAGTTCTAAAAATTACCTTCTAAATCTCAGATCATATTACTATCTATGTGCTGCCAGTTTCTTTATTTAAATGCTCTCATGAACCCAAAATAGTAAATACCAAAGAATCCCAGGTGTGTATTCAGACTTGCATTTTCCAGCCAACACTACCAGGGAGATGGGACTCAAGCCACCAGCCATACACCTAGTGCTCTGCAAGGGGACACGCACCTTAATCACCATTTCTCCATTCATACATACAGGATTGAGACCTTACCAGTTTTATTGCTGCAATTTCTTGGGTAATGGAAACAACAGGTTTTCAATTAAAGAAAATGTGAACTGAAAGAGTTCAGGGGCCTTTAAAGAACTTTAAGCTTTAATATCTAGTTATTTCACAATTTATTTAGTCAATTTTACTAGAGTAACATGCCATAAATTCAGTGTCTTCTGTTTAGAGGCAGGCACGTGTCATTTGCTGGCTGAGCACAGCCTCCATCTCCGCTGTCAGTCAAGCGTACAACAAACCTGGTAAAACCTCTGCTTCTCAACAATGGTATTTTACTTCCCTGCCAGACCTTCCAGAACACTGTTCTACTGACAACACTCCCTAGTACTACCCCAAAGGCTCAGTGTACCAAAAGCAGAAAACCATCAGCAACACTTTCTATGGAGTTCTTCCCCAAGGACTGCAGATTTTACACGCTGAGCAGCTCCACTACAGCTTGAGGACAATGGGCATCTACTTGTATGTCCTCTCACTTGCTCAAACCATCTCCAGACTTAAGTTATCATGAACCAAAAGCAATGCAGGTAAAAGATACAACTCAGGCACCTGTGCACAGACTGTACTGGTGCATAATCCTGGTCCAGCCTGTAAGTAATGCTACTTTCAAGGCAGGGTTAGAACCTGGGGCCCTGTTTAAAAGCCTGCTTAGCAGTATGCCAACTCAGGTACAAGAGAAGTTCGTAGTTGTCACTCATTACCAACAACGGCTCTGTTTGCAGAGGAAATCACTTTCTTGGAGCCAGAAGGCAGCTTCACCCTTGTTTTCTTTGTTTCTGGGTTATGAGAGATGACGGTGGCGTAGTTTCCGGAAGCACGGGCCAGCTTCCCACGGTCACCCGGTTTCTCCTCGAGGCAGCACACGATGGTCCCTTCTGGCATGGTGCCAACAGGCAGGACATTGCCGATGTTCAGCTGAGCTGCAAAGAGCAATCAGAGCATCCACAGCCTCATTCAGGCTCCTCTACTGAATTACAATTCTACTTAACATGGGCAACGTACACAGAAGGGTGCCACACACACACTTCAGCAGTGACAGGCAGAAGCACTTTTTGTTGTCTGATCTGAAGCCCAAGTCCCACCCTTGGTGCAGCAGAAAGGAAGGTAACAGGGGGTCTGGGTAAAACAACCCAAAAACTTGCCAAAGACTGCAATTAGGCTTGTTAAGAATCAAAACAGGCTGCATGAGGAGATCGCAATCTCCAAGGATATCTAGGTCTGCTTAAAGCTAGTGGAAGCCACTGCAGTGTCACAACTCGCAACTGCACTTGGCCATCCTGGTTCAGATACGTTGTCTCTTTCAGCACGCTGAAACACCAAGCACACACCTTCAACCTTAACTGACCTTTCTTGCCGCAGTACACGAACTGCCCGGTGTGAATACCCTCCGCAGCAATGAACAGCTCCGTCCTCTTCTTAAACCGGTACGGATCACGGAAGGCAATCTTGGCCAGCGGAGCACCTCGGCCAGGATCATGGATGATGTCCTGTTGGAAAACAGGGGTGCTTTAGAAAAGGGGAGAGTGTTTGTCATGTGTTCTGCAGAAACCAAAGAACTACAAAAACTGGAGATGATTACTACTGGGGTAATTCTCACCAGGATCCCCTTCCTTGGGGGGATCTTGATTTCTCCTGATGTGAATGAAGATTGGCATTTGTAAGATTACAACAAGTATCTGTACCACACTCCGGTTCAATGTGCTGCCTGAAACTAATTGAGTCTGAACTGGCTTATTCTTGACATTGTGCAGGTAGCAGATCTCCCCTTAGAATAAATCCACTTTCACTAGTTAGAATCATAAAATGATACGGGTTGGAAAGGACCTTACGGTCAGCTAGTATCAACCCTCCTGCCATAAGCACCTCACCTCACACTAGACCATGTCACCCAACGCTCTGTCCAACTTGGCCTTGAACACTGCCAGGGATGGAGCATTTAGCACTTCTTCAGCAACCTGTCCCAGTGCCCCACCACCCTCACAGGAAAGAGCTTCTTCCTTATATCTAACCTGAACTTCCCAATCACTAGTTGCCCAACCACCTTTGGGGAGAGACAAAGTTGGACACCAGCAGCAATTTCTCCAGATGTTTTCCTATAATGGCAGGGTTTCTCACCCTGTGGTACTAAGTACACTGGAGCTACCCAAACCCAAAAGTGAGAGACCACAGGCTTACTGTTTCTTTTTCTCTTGGAAAAATATGTTAATTCTAATCTTTAATGACACCAACATTCCAACACAAACACATATTTAGACCACAGCCAAATGATTCAAGCTTGTGTGTTTTCTAGGAGAGCTCAGATGTGGCTGATGCCCATTAGCGTGTTTCTTCTGCTGTTTTCAACCCTGTTGGGCAGCCCAACCTCCCTCCCCCCCTGTGCATTATGTACCTACCTACTTATTATCATAAAACTCAATTACAGTGAGCATGAAGAAAGTTTTTTTCTCCAGCCTGAAGATAACCCTGCTTTGACAGGCTGAGGAGACAGCTTGATGTTCAGAGCACCCAGCTAGGTACACAGTGGCACTGTTTGCAGTCTAAGTCAATGATGCACGAAAAATACCTACAGCACACCTGAAACTCTGCACTGTACCCCAAATAATAGTCCTGCCTTGTCCCCACTTCTCAGGACTAAGGTGATGGATACTGCTCAGTGTTAATGAACTTTGATTTATTTTTTTAAAGATGAATCTATGTGGAAAACTCTCCCCCCTCGAGTCTCACGAGGTACAGGAAGTTCTTAGGTGATATAAAAGCACACCGATATTCCTGAGTTAGCAGAATTCCTACCAGATCACGCTGCTATCTATGTGCTGCCAGTTCATTTAAATGCTGCCATAAACACAAAGTAGCTTAGCACTTCAAGAAACGTGACTTATTTAACAACCCAAGAGAAGCCCCAACGAGGAGCAGCCAAATGGCCATCAGCACAGCTGACGGGACTTCAGCTACCTTGAAAAAGCAAGGCGCAGAACGATGCGCACCTCATGGTCCCATGCACCAAGACCGCTAAGAGCCCTTCCAGCCTCCCACCCTCCCAGAGCACGCATGCCCCTACCTTGACGATGCCCTTGATGTAGCCGTGCCTCTCGGCGAAGTCGACAGCGCGGAGCTTGGCCGGGCCCTTCCTGTGTTTCACGTGTGCGCGGAAGACGGAGCCCGCGCCTTTCCTCTGGCCCCGAATCACACGTCCCATGGCGCCCTGCGGGCAGAGGGCAGCGCGCCGGCACCCACCGTCAGCAACGTCCCGGGCGGGGACACCCTTTCCCCGTTCCCTGCCCCTCAGCCCCCATAGTCCCCGCAGCTGTCAGCGCCCGGCCCGGCCGCACCAGGCCGCGGCCCAAGCACCCGCTAAGCCGCGCCATGGCCCGCCCCCAACCCCGGGGAGAAGCCGAGGGGAGCGCCGGGACGGGTACCGCCGGCGGGCGAGGGTCGGCGAGGGTCGGATAGGGTCGGATAGGGTCGGATAGGGTCGGATGAGGCCGGATGGGGAACGCGGCCACAACGATCCTACCTCCGCCGCGGCCTCGCTCTGAAAAAAGGAAGAGCCAACGTCACCACCGCGACAAGACCCTTCCGGCGCGGGGAGGACTGGCGACTGTCGCGCTGCCGTGACGTCACGCGGCGCCGCTGCCACGCGACCGTTGCGTGAAGATGGAGGGCGGTGCTGTGCGGTGCGGTGGTTCTGTCAGACCTGTGTCTGTGAGAATGAGGGCGTAATTGAGTAGCGCGCAGCACAGGTAATGGGCTTAGTGCTCCCGATCAACCTGTCTGCGCCCCGGAACGGGAAACCAAAAGTGCTTCAGGTTCTTTAACGGCCCGCTGGGGTTCAGCATCAGAGGCTCCTCCGGAAGATGTGGGTCATGCTGGTGACCCGGTTCGCTGGGTTGACTCTAGACTGACTCCTGGGAATAGGACAAGCTCGTCGGTGTAGGCCGTATATGCAGTGGCTCTCTCTCTTGAACTGAAAAGAACCTGAGCATCCATCATTTCTTGATAGATAATCTGCCCTGTGTTGTTCTTCCTGGGACAAATGGGAGTCATGCCCTCAGCACAGGCAAGAAGTCCTCATGCTAAGGGCTGAGAGAATCAGGTGCCAGAGGTGAAGAGGCTAGTACAGCCATTTGCCCTGTCTGCCTGTCTGCTGGAGGTCACTGTCACACCAACAAACAGCTGCTGTGTCAGCTCCTCAGCCTGAGCTCTGCTTAACATGGTAACGCTCAGCTTACTGTAGACTGCCACTTACTTCACTTTACAGTGATACACTGTGAGTATCTTTGATTTATGGTTCCTACTGGCTTCAGTTGGGGCAGGAGTGTTTTGCTACTACAACTGACAAGACTCAGATGTATCAAGAATATCTGAATTTCCAAATAATGCCATTAATCAGCAGATTGCATTGGTCACTCCTCTTTCATGTTCTCAGCAAGCACATGAGAAGATAAGTGGTTGTCTGATGATTTAGTACAGCCATTTATTAGCCTGTATCAGCTATACTTTGTATTAATTTTATTCTTATTTAATGCATGGTGCAGTCTTGCATATTGCTGTCACCATCTGTGAAGCTGTAGCCTTTCAGGTGTATCATGGCCTTGGCCAGCCTCCTTGCTGCTGAAGTATGGCTGCAACATGGAGGGTAAGGCTGGAACCTGAATAATCCCTTGCTCCTCCCTGACAGCTTTTAGGATGTTATGAATGTTGTTAGAAATGTTCGTACCATAACAGTGTGAAGAGTTCAGAGTTCATCACAACAGATGCTGTTTCAGCCTTTCCTCCCAGTAATGCTGAATGTGATTACCTATTTGAATCACCTCAGATTGTGTTTGTATGTACTTCTGGATCAGAGCATGCTGCATGCCCAGGGCTCCAGTGCTGGTATCATCCAAGCTGGCTCTTAAGTGCTTTTCCATCAGAGTAAAGCAGGAAGAGGATGGCAGTAGTATGCATCTAGGTCTTGCCTCTGTACCCATCCATGATTTCCTCAGGTACACACATGGATACAAAACCAAGTAAATGTAAGGAAGTAGCTTACGCCTGACTTCAACTAATAAATACTGTCCCAGGTCTGTCAGAACAGTGCTGCTACATGTCACACCCTTTGAATCTTGGTGCTGAAGAAATGCAACTGTTGGGCATTACCAATGATCACTTATTCTGTTAAACTTCTAGGAGGCAGAGGCAGTGCCATGGTGCAAAACAGGGCTGTTTTCTTCTTCACTAAGCCCCCATTCCCTGGGCTGACACAGTCTCCCCAGAACTCATCCATGGGGGATCGCACTGCATGAGGAGAAGGTGGCAGTGGCATAGGTACAGCAGGACAAGCCTGTGCTGAACAACATGGTGTGACACATGGGACTACTGATAGCACAACAAAAGCATTGCCCATATAGGTATTGCATTATAACCTTGTTGCTTACCAACAGTGCTGCTGTGCAGTGGCTGTTCTCTGCTGCAGCTTTGAGTCCTGAGATTTTGGCCTTCAGTATATCATCCCTGGTGACTACAGCTGCTTTGGCTTAAGACATACCACCTTTACTGGCTGTGCTGCCTCTCTGCCAGAAGCTACAGCCGTGTGGGAAGAGCAACAGAGGCAGGGCCAGCATGCTGGATTTCCCTGGCCAAGACCTGTCCTGGGCCTCGGGGAACTGGCTCATCTGCCTGGGTTCTCCAGGGGCTGGCAGCAAGCACAGGGATGTCCAGATAACCCTGGCACACCCTGCACAGATCAACTCCACTATAGAAAGGCCAGAGGTCTGAGGCTCTCAAGAATCCTTGAACTATGTCTTGAATTATGCCTCTTAGACATGCACACAGAAATCTGGATGGAAGTCTGATGGTGCTAGGCAAAACGGTATGTTTCCAAAGCACAGCTGCTGCACATCACAGCCCAATATTTTGTCAGTAACTTCATTCTTTGGCAGCTTAAACTACACCACTTGGCTGCAGTGGGGTCCCACATCCTGGCTACCAGAGCAGTTACGCTCAGCAGTGGGGAAGCAGCCACATACACTGCTGGGGAAGGCCAGGTCTAACATCACCATAGGTACCTCCACAGCAGTGTGTCTGTTGGAGTCATTCTTTGCATGTCTCCCCAGGGCTAGCAAAACTGCAAACAGGATAAAACCACCTTCCCCCCTCCTGCCGCGATGCGATTCTGAAAGAGTTTTGTCAGTGTTGTGGGTAAGCTGCTGCAAGTGCAGCACACTGCTTGCATGGTGGGAACCAGTCAAGGGTGTGTTCCCTTAATTAATCCTCTCATGACAGTCTGAGGCTAATTTGGTAAAGGTTAATTGCACTGTAAATAGCAAAAAGGGTGGTGTTTGCTTGTGACAGATGGTAGCCACCTAGAAATTTTGATGAGATTGCTGTTTGGAGAGAGGAAAGAAGAAGGAGCAAGGTTTCTCTAGGATCTGGCCTTGAGAAGGGAACCAAGAAGGGATGGTGCTAGGTCTACAAGGCATCTTTTGAAAGGAAAGGGAATAAAGATTTGAAAGTAAGATTCATATGAGGGTTTCCTCTCCGAGAGTGGTGTGCTACAATGACAGTAATCCCTGACCTCCTTTCAGGTGGGCACATACCTCTGTTTATAGTCTTGCTGACCTTTCTAGGTCTTTGCTTGGGATTAGGAGCCCACGTGTGGACTCCAGCCAGGCTGTAGTGTCACAGTTCCAGTCTGCAAAAATAACATAGCTGCTAATCCCCAGCAAACACACTCAGAGTGATCCCATCACCCCGGGCTGCTGCTCCCAGGGAAGGGCACAAGGGGTGCAAGCCATCAGGTGCCACTATGGCAAAGGAAGTGCCATGGGAAGGAGCTGCCGTATAGACTATTGGAAAGGGCAGGCAGAGCCTTGGCTCCTGCTGTGCATCCAGAAAAACTCCCTGGACTCTAAGGAAACATCTTGGACCTGCAGTATCCTGTGTATAAAAGCAAAGGAGCTGTGTATGAGGACCACCCCCCCCCATTCCTCCCTCAGCATCCTGGCAAGCCACAGGCCGTTCATCTGTATTCAACTCTTTTGGCTTTCTAGAGGAGATGAAAATCATTTGGCTGAGACACCACAGACCTGCATTCCAGTGACTGCTCCCAAAATAAATACCTTTGCTCTCTTCAGAGGAATTTCTCCTGAAAGGATCAGCTTCTGTTTGCTGTCTTGAAATAAACATTTTCCCTCAAATGTATTCAGCTTCCTCCCCCTCCACCCCCCACCCTGCCCTAGCCTGTCTCATTCCTAAACACTGGAAAGAGCTCCAGGAAAATTACTTGAGCTTTCCCTTCTGCTCTTGCATGAAGCAGATGAGGTCTCTGGCCTCATGACAACCCCTTAATCATAATTAAATTGTAGCTCTTCTGTAAACCTTCCCTGTAGACATAGCACTGGGTAACCTGAAAGGAAACCTTATGATTTACAGGGTTTCCTGTGTTTGCAGATCATAATTTGCAAGGCAAAAATGTACATAGAAAAATCCTTGCCAGTTACCTAATGTGCATGCTTGGCCCGTGCTCCCATTTGAGTTCAGCACAAGAGAAAGAACTGGCATCCCTCTCACTTTTGTAATGCTCATGGCATTCTCTGGGCTTACAAAGGTGTGGCAAAGCTCTTGCCTGTGGGACAGAAGAGGCTCCAGCTGTGCCAGAACAGGTTTTATCACAGAAGCACGAAGATAAGATTGGAACCGTGCGCAGAGGAAAAGATACCAATCAGAAAAGACTACTTTCTTATTCCAAAAGGAGAAGATTCCTGTACGGCCCGGCCTTTCCCAGCCCAGTGTGGCTTTGCAAGCATTTTATGTTAATCGCCACCTAATGACAGCCTGGATTCCTTGCGAGAGGGGAGACCCAGAGCTGCAGAGGGAGAAAGTCCCAATCAAAACAAAGCAATTTACATTTCACAGATGGCTTTAGCAATGCTTTCTAATTAAGCTCTGGTGACCTCTAGAGGCCTTTAGCCCGAAGCACCTGGTTTCTGACGAGCTTTCCTGTTCCACAACAACGAGCACAAGAGTTCTGCTATATTTTAGTTTCAAATCAAGATTAATTTTAGCCTTAGTGGGGAAGGTATTGGACAATAGTAATTGATGGGTGTTCTTTTCCTCCCACTAACCATTGTAATAATAATTCTCTTTGTGCAGCAACCTCAAAAGTCTGCAGTCATTGTGATAAGTATTCTCAAGATTCCTATTATGCAAGATATTTGCTTTGTCCATTGTCAAATAAGAGAGGAACTATTTCTCTTTCTTCATTATCTCAAATGATATATCCAACTAACCGCTGGATCTGGAAAAAATGCCCACCTATCTGTTGAGATAATCCAGTTGCTTATGTGTATGTAAGTTTCATGTGCTTAAGATACAGGTGTTACACATGCATTAAGATGCCTTTGCAGAACACAGCCTCTGTGGACTAGCCCTTGCAAGGGAGTGCTCAAATACTGTGCCAGTCCTTTCAAACTGGACTTTGATTGTGGTTTCTGAAAATCATTTTCACTGCAAACCCACCAGATTAGGGGCCAAGCAACACTGTCTGTTGGAAAATTACCTTCCACCTGTATTGTAAACAGTAAAATTACCCAGAGAGAAAAGCAATGCAAGGAAATGTCAAAGAGAAAGAATATGTTGTTTTGGTTACACATCTGGACCAGCTTTTTTTCCTTAATGAGATAAATAATAGGGGCAGCTAATGGTGAAGGGGAGGAATCTACTGAGCTAATTTTCATTCCTCTTGAGCAGCTGAGACATGGAATTGAAACCGAGGAACTAAGAGAATTGGAAGGAGAGATGGAAGAGCAGTGAGATGCTGCTCAGAAAGCCATTGGAGAGTTAACCGAGAGAGGCTTACAGCCACAGATAATCTTAGCAAGAAACAGAGAAGCTGGAGGAGGTGAAGCGTATCTGCAGCAATGCACAGCGCAAACGTGCAATCTTACAGGGATGTGTGGGAGATCACATAAAGATTTCTAATTTAAGAGCACCCAGCTGTACTTCAGATTTAGTTGCTTTTCCTACAAAACCCACAAAAAAATTGTCCTTCTCCTTGCATTTCCTAATGGACCTCCTACTAACACTTTAATGGCAACATTTGTTTGGTGACAACATCCCTGGAGGTTACAGCCACTATAGTTTGTGCATCCAGCTTAGAAACCAAATACAATAGCACAGGATTTTTTATTGCTTGATAGATGAGACGCAAAAGGGAGGAAAAAAGTGTATGATTTTGGTATTTTTTTTTTTTGGGTTTTTTTATGGCATAATGATGGATGAGCTTTTTTTTAAAAAAAGAAAATGTAGTTATTTTCTTGGGTTTGTTTCTTGGGGTTTTTTCATAATCTCTGCTTTGCTCTTGCTCTTTGTGCCGTGTAGGCAATAGAGCTGAAGGGTTTCATGCCTCAAACCTGAAATGAATCCTAAGCTACTGGGGGTAAATAAAAGTGGAGATTTTAAACAGGATTTTAAAAGGATTTTAAAAACTCTTCTGAGATTGTTTGAATCAAAAGTGAGAAACAACACATGGGAGGAAAGCTTAATTCGTTAAAGATCTGCCTTCTCCTGTATCTTCTAAGAGCAGCCTACAAAACTAATTTGATTTTGTTGGTTCTCTGAGTAGTCATCTAGCAAAAGAAGGCTGGGGGTACGGGGGACCTCTCTTTTTTGATATTTGTGAGATAAAAAGAAAACCAAGCTCTAAGGCCATTTGCATAAGCTTTGTGAAGCACTATAGAGTAAAGAAGTGCTGGCCCTGTGTAGCGCACAAGCATTATTAATTTGGTTTCTTGGCTGGATACTTTTGATCAGCAGTACAACAGTGCTAATCAGAAAATGACAGGTACTTTTCATGTGGTCTTTTTCTTAGTAAAACCTTTTGAACTTTTCTAATTCCTTAGCCAAAAATCAAGAAAAAAAAAAAATTGCTTCTGCCTTTTCTCCAGATACTGTTTTTCTTTCTTTTTTCCAGAGATAAATTAGGAGAAAGGGTAAAAACAAAGATGGGAAAAAGAAAGCAAACATAAAATGGGAAAGCAGAGAAGTGAAACTATTGTGGTTTTTTCATTAAATATGCCATTCCATTTAAGATTTCCATTTCCAAATGAAAAAAAAATGTGACTGGCTCCAACTATAAGAACAATGCTTGAGGGCAGGCCTAAAGAGAGCAATAAATCAGAGCAGAAAATATTTTGCTTGGGAACACATCATGATTAGAACATAAATAATCCTCTTTTTCTTCTATATGCAACATCAAATAAACACAGCTGTATGCACAAGCAGATGCACATGCACATGCTCATGCTCGTACACATGCACATGTCTCAGCCCTGTTCCCCCAGGACCATCAGTTCTCTGGTGGCACGAGGGGTGAAGGGTTATGACTGCGGGGTTGGTGACATGGTGTCTGCTGAAAATCTCAGTAAAATAGGGTGGTGGAGCCAGGCATGCAGAGAGCACCCAGAGATATCACCAGGAGGAAGCAACCGCTCGGCTGCTGGCCGACAGGAAGCCCTGCAATAAAATACTGCTTATGTCTTAGTAATTATGGCAGTCACCAAATATTTGCTTCTCTGTGGCAGGATCACGTAATGGAGGGTGGCCTTAAATTGGGGCTGTACTGAGTGAGAGGCTTGCCAGGGTATGTGTGTACTCTGAGCTCTACCCCAGACCTCAGGAGTGCTACACAAATCGTGTGCAGGTGGCCTGTGTAGGTTAGATGCTTCTATAGGGCTGATTTCAAGTACAACACCTGGTACTGCACTTGACCTGGGCTCTCAGGAGCCTGTTTGTAGCACACAGCAAATCTGAGGTTCACACTGCTGCATCTGGCCTTGGTACACAGGCTACCCATCTCATGACCAATGGGCATCTGTGTTGGGCAAATCCAAAGCACTGGAGGTGTTGCAGATGTGTTGGTGCACACCCACAGCAGCCTGTGCATCCACAATTCTCAACCCAGTCTCAAGTACAAGATTTGTTTTCTCATTTTGAGTCCTCTTGCTTTCCTTCCAGAGGTTGCCCTCCCAACAGGCATGGTGTTACTCTTCCTTGTCCACCTTAACATTTCCATAGTAATTGTTAGCACCAGAAATGAAAAGAGAGTTTCATTCATTAAAGACCCCTAAGTAAAGGCAGCTTCAAGGACACTTCCAAAACCCAGCACAGGTAGACCTGGGGTGAGCCAAACAAGTGGAAGTGATGCTAGGGCAACTGCTTTCCTTACCAGTCCTAAGGAATTTCCAAGATGAAAACAATTACATTGTTTTACAAGTCTGAGGCTTTTAGAGGGATCCTGGGTATGCCAAAGCTCTTCAGAAGGGGGAAAAGTAAATTCATACACCTTCCAGCAGAACTTTCTGGGATCTGTGTTGCAATTTCCTCCTTCTTAGATCTTCCAGTGTTTTTTTCCATGACACGGATAATCCAATCTAATCACTTCCATTTGACCCAGTTTAATCACCACCTTCCCGAAATGGAGTTGAGGCACTTAATGCTAACCAGCAGGCAAGGAAGATGGTTCATAAAACATCTCAGAAAATCACTGTACAGTTCCTAACACACTCCATTTTTTTTCTTTTGTTACTCAGAGCTGGTAACTTCTGAGGCCCAAACCACAATACATCTTCAGCTTGCTAAGCTAAAAATACTGAGTTTTCAATGATAGAATACTAATGACTTCTCCATAGGAAAACTAATCTATTTCCTTCCTACAGGGAAACACACAAGTAATCAAATATCTAAAGATTTTGTACAGGCTCTCTGCCTGTAACCTTATACACCAAGATTTTGATTCAGGTACTGTAAGCATGTATTCTGTAAGCATGTATTTTTCTTCCTTCACAATTTGGTTTCGGCTTATTATTTCATGTCTGTCATCCTGCAATAGCACTGATTTTAATTTTGCGTTGCAAGTCCTATGTTCATTCATAAATACAGTCTCTGCTTTTGAGATGGTTTTGTTTTTTCCTTTCACGTATGTCAGGGAGCAGCAGGAGCAGGGTGTTCCACATGGCAAGACTATCTGGGAGGCCCAGGTAGCCCCAGGCATGATGCTCCTGGGCCAGCAGTGACAGGGTGGGGGTCCCAGGTTGGGCTTTTCAGGGTGCCTCAGAGCTACTGGTGCACTCAGAGCCCTGATGACCCCCCAGCAGGACAAGAGTAGTGGCCTAATTAAAGCCAAAGACTGTTTCTTGGTTTAGACTACTTCACATTCTCACAAATTCACATCTGCCATGCTGTCCTGAAATCTTCTGTAAGTAAAGGAATAGACAGTCATGCTGATAGTCCAAACAGTAGGTCAGTTTTAGCTGAGGTTGTCAAGATACAGCCACCTGCTTCTCACCTCCTCCTTCACCCCTCCTCCTTCACCCAAAAAGGTAATTTTTCACATTTTTCCTTGTTCTCCTTTGAGTGACAGCATTTGTAACGACTGCACTGTGGTGACGCATGCACTCTGGGTGTGTGAGCTTGGCTAACTGTACATACCCAGTACCTCATGCTTGGTGCAAAGAGCATGACGGGGAATGAGCACTGAGCTACCTGAGTTCACTTCCATTATTTCAGAACTTGAAACAGCGTTTCTTGCTACACCAAAACCACTGCTTCTTAGCAACTTTATGCATTTTTCACCTGATTAGACCAAAAGTTGTTTTTTTTCCCTCCCATGCTGACTCTTGGCATTCCTTTTTTGTCCTGTGGATTCTCTTTTCCATTTAATTACTGCTTATTTTTTATGTATTTGTTTGTTTGTGTAGGTTTTAAACACGGATCTTTGAAATAGAAAGATGTTGTCTTCTTATTTCTCGCTTATGATTTGCCCTAAACACCAGGCTCACCCGCTCTTCTACTGAGAAAAGGACCTTGGCATCATCTGTGGGTAGAGCGCATTTGCTCTGTTCAGCCTTGTCATCAGTATCAGCAGTGAGTAGGGTTCAGTATTCACACAGATATCCTACCAGGGAAACATCTCTCATCCCCAGAGGCAGGTGTCACAGAAGAGCTGGCAGCTGGCTGTCTTCCTATCAAGTGTAATTCCTGTCTTCTTGCTACAGGGAACTTATTCATTTATGGCAATGTGGTTGTTTAAGGCAGAGGCTCAAACAGCAGATGCTTATCTTATCACCCTAAGGCCCTTTGTGTAATACGCCCATCTTCCTCAAAACCAGTGAGACTGAAGATAAGGAAGGAATCAGGGCAGCTCAAGGACTTGTGCCAGCTGTGCATTCTTGCTAGGGGTAATGTTGCCAAGGAATGGGGAGGCAATGGAGTTGCATGGCTGGGCTCTGAGAGATATCAATCCCGAAAAACTACTATTTAATGAACAAACAAACAAACAACACATTATATCCACACAAGCATTGTTAGCAGGGAAGCGGGTTGCTTGCAGAGCCTCACTGCCATCTAGCATGTGAACATGGTCTATATTTAGTCCTTTGAAACTTCCTAAATAAGAATTCTTTTAACATGAACTGAAATCTCTGACCTCCATAAAATACAAGGCAAGGTTACATGTCCCCACTTCCTCCCTGTTGCTGCAACGCAGCCTTCATACTTGTGTGATTGAATCATCAGGTTTCCAATGCTAACACCCAGTCTCCAGGAGCATTACCACATAGTAGGGAAACAGAACGTGTGTCGGACAAAGCCTGACAAAGCAACACTTGGATTTAGGTCAGGCACAGCAAACAGGAGTTACTTGCATGCTGTACCTGGCTCCCATTCAAACACAGAGCCTGATGAATTCACACTAGCCCAGGCATGCAGAATGGTATCTCCCTTTATCCTTTCCACAGAGATTTCTTTCCAGATGATACCTTCAGCTCCTCATGTCAGTGCCCCCACAGCTACCATTCACACAGGCTGCCTGACTGCTGGCCACCCCCATGGCAAGCAGACACACTTGTGTTACTTCTACTATTAAAACAAACTCTAGAATCCACTGCTGACAAGGGGCATGTTTGCACCACCAAGATACACATATATCTCTCACTACAACTGCTGTGCTGCCAGCATGCTGCTATTCAGTTGCCAATTTACCATTCAATACTGCTACAAGTACTGTTAGAAAGCAAGCATCAAACAATGCTGAAACTCCATCAGCACATCCTAAACCATCCAGCTTGGCCTCCTGTGTAACTGACCATAAGATCCACTGCTGGACCTAATAACTTATGATGGACAATCAAAATTCACAGGGCATGCAGCCTTCATTTGATGTCTTGGATAGCAAATTCACCATCAGGATTGATGGTCTGGTAGCTTTTGTCTCTCACCCCACTTCGTGATCCCTTCCCATTTTCCCCCAGATTCTATTGCTTCCTAATGATAGCAGCAGACTAAATTTCTGTTCCAGAATTGGCAGAGGCTTTTAACTCTGCATTTTAGTCTGGTTTTGCAGAACCTTCAGTTTGTAATACCTGAACTCTTCATTCACTGGTTGCTGGAGTTGAATTTTGTCCTTCCTTGTCTTCTGTATCAGCTCAAGGCCCCTTAGTGCACCTCACTCTGCAGTAACGAAGTTATGGACAAATGTTACAAATATTTTGATTAATGTAAGTATAATGATTCCATACTAAATGCATGACGATTTTACTATTTATAGGGATTATCTTTACTTATATTTTATATTCCAAATAAGAAACTACAAGTATCACAATCACATAAGATGTGCTGAATTTTGCCATAAAGTATTTCTCAGCTTTGCCAGTTCCTGATGGAAAAGTGATTAAATAAGACTGAGAATATGGTAACCTCACCTACAAATTTACGACTGATTTGGTGGTAGGAGATTACACAGATACCAGTGGGTTTTATGGGATCACTTGGGATTAGGTAGCATCTTAAGTATTTTGCCAGGCTGTACCAGAAACCAATCTAGCATAGCTCTGTATGTTCTTCAGCCTATACTCAAAGTTTAATGTGGATACACCTCACTCTTGAAACGATTTTCAATGTTTGTGTTGAAAACGTATGTGAGCTAGGCACAGTCAACCACAGTATGATTTCTCTGAAACATATCTTAAGTGCTTGGATTCCTGAGAGGCTTTCAAGGTGTTCTGAAGTAAAACACACAGCTTCTCTGTACAGTACAGAGCTTCTGCATGTGTGTGTGGGTAGCAAAGGCCAAGTTCATACACTGCGATAGCGCCAGTCTTCCCAATTTCTCTCTGCTCAGTACTTTAAAACTGTTAGCTAGTGTGGGTTTTCTTGACATTGCTAGTTCTATGTTGGTTTTCATATGGTTGGGCATCCCCTCTGTAGCAGCCAGAGTAATTCAAGAGTCCTGACTATTTTCAGCACACTTCCAGAAGTCTGGAATGGGCAGTCAGTTTGGACCCTAATGGTTCCTGCATGCTGTAATTGTTGATTTGGATGTATTTACCCCTTTTCTTTATTTGTGTATATGTATAAAAATTAAGACTCCTGGTAGATAATTTTAGTGCAAGTTTCAGGGACTTTGGCTTTTTCTTAGGCGTTTAGATGGGGAACTCCAAGTTCTTTGTCAGCCAGTGTGTTGTCTGTACTGTTGCCATACATTGAAGGAGCTGGAATAAAATTGGCACAGTATTCAGGTTTACACAAATGAGGTTGTTGAGCAGGATCCAGGAGATCTGTATCCACAGAGGGCAAGCATTGTATTTAAACAGAAACAAAGCCAGTGATTTATTTCATTATTTTCTAAGAGCTGTTATGGTGCTCAGTACTATATAAACATTCTCTGCCCTGGGTTATTAATACTACCAGGCACAAACAGGTTCAAGACTCAAAACTCCTTACATGAAATATTCCCAGAACAAAAGCTTTAAGGACAAGTTAAAAGGACAAGTTATCCGTAGAGGAATCATGTTAATGAAACGTCAGTCTTCAAAAATAGCTACGTGTTCCAATAAGAATAAACTCACATTTAAGGAGCTAATTCTCTGTCTCTACTACCCCTTAGTGACTACTGCCATAGTACATTTCTGTCCTGCAGAGTGTGTGTGTGATTCCAGTCTCGTCTTTTTGTTGTGCAATAAGGAATATCCACTCCTTCTACAAATATGGAGAAAAAGTAGGAGATCAGATTTTGGGTCTTACACTACATGATGATCTCCTATTTAAGAAGAACAAAAAGGTTTTGGTCTTTAGACTGCTCAGTCCTGGGAATGCTAAGGAGTCACTGCAGAGTCCCCAGCCTGTGTCCTGAGTGGGTGGAGAGTGCAATGGAAAATGTCACGCTGGAGGAAAACCAGTATGAAAGGATTGTAAAAGGGCATGTTCTTAACTCTTATAGAAGGACTAAAAGAGACAAACTGTTTGGAGGCACACTGGCAGAAAAAGAAGGAGTGTTTTAGAAAGATAACTTAAACATGCTATAACATCGTGAGAAAGGCTGGGAAAATTGTACTTTTACCCAAACATATCAGGTTGAAAGAACCCCAAAGGTAGATGGGTCTTTGATGAAAACATCAGTGAGTATATAAAAAAAAATAGTGTCTGCATGCTTAGGTCAGTGAAGATTGTATCTTAGGCATGGCCACTTGAAAGACAGAGCTCTCACAAAAATTACAGATTATTCTGGGCCCATGAAAATCATCCTGGCTTTAATTACAGCATTAAAGGCAAATCCACAAAGTTGTAAGTTCTGCTGGCGCGGCAAGCAATCATTATAAACCTGGAAAAGGGATCACAAAGGAATTGTAAACAAGGACTGTGAGAGATTTCAGTACCAGATATTTTTGTCTTTAGAAATGTTTTTCATTTCAAAAAAGTCATTAGCACTTCTGCTCAGCCAGAAGTTGCTCATAAGATGAACCAGGATTTCTTAGCATAAACTGTTTATAAATGGATACTGTCGACTCCCAACTAGTCAGTTTTCCAGAATTTTAAAGCTATTTCAGTACATGAATCCCTGGGGCGATGCCTGTCCTTTTGTCACAGTACTTTACTTTTCTTTTTTCAGTGCTTTATCCCGTTGCAGCATTAAAGGCTCCGCACAAGCAAGGGAACAATAAACCAGGGAGAAAGCAGTGAAACTGAGCTCATAGAAAGCACTGTCAAAAGCTGAAAATAAGCCACGAGACAAAGAACTAGAAATGTGTATCTCTTCTTACTAATTTTCAGTTCCAGGAATTGTTTGGAAAGAGAAGGATGTCAGGTAATGATGTCCGTGTATTTTGACATTTAATTACAGTTAATACTGCAATAAAAAGAGGAAAGATGGACAAAAGGAAGATTCTCTTCTGATATTCAGATGACTTTTACAAAAGGAAAATATTTTGAAAGAGACAAAAAATCAGCCAAAACAAGAGGGCAGAGTGTTCACAACACGAGCTGTGAACAGTTCCTCTCTCTTGGCACTTTAAACCAAAATTGTGTTATGAATATCCAATGCCAGGATGAGTTGCTGGAGATGATAGTTACACTGACTTCAGTGAGTACTGCATGCCAAACTGTGAGATGAGTCCCTCAGATCATCAGAAAAGAGTTGTACAAGACTGTATCGCATTTTACATGCATTGTATTACCTTTGTAACAGCTTCCTTAAACTGCTATTAGGATTTGTGTAGCCAGGCCCTACTTCCTGCAGGGACCATAAGTGATAGCAACAAAAATCTTTTGAGTAAGGATGACACTACAAGCTTGTGGCCCGAGGCAGTGGAACACAGTAAGCATTTGAACAGGATGGAAAGTCCTCTAAAGCTAAAGCTAGAGTTTAACTAGCTAAACTACACTGCTTCTGCCAGGTTTATTTCAGTACTAGTCATACACATACACATCAGAGAAAAAATACAATAAACAACTCTGACTTTCTGATTCTAGCTATGTTGTCATTTTGCTTGGAGTGTGACAAGGATAACTGCATACTTAGCAAACTTCTGGTGATGACTTCTTGAAAAGTCACCTGTGAAGACAGAAAAAACCCAACTCTTCCTGCTTGTTGGAACAGTCTCGATGCCTGAAAATTTGTGACTGACTAGACAGAAACTTTACAATACCTGTGTAAATAAGGGGTATTAAAAATTACCATGTCTTGGTAAGTGGGAATTCACACCACTGAAATACCCCCCAAGAATTAATTCTTATGCAAGTTGAAGGCAGAGATGGATGAAGAGGTAGAACTGCTCGCAGTGGGCTGGATACATATGCTGTGTAATCCATTCCCTTCTCCTAGCCCCTTTTTAGAAACTTTCTTGTCAGAACTCAAACACTGGTTCCCCACTTCTGGTGCTAGATCTGCATTAACATGAATTCTACTGGGACCTCTGCTTGGCCTTTTCTTACCTCCTGCGTTTGTTTGAGAGGAGCTGCAAGGAGAGTCCTTAAAGAACACCCACTGCAAGCCCCTGCCCAGTCCAACACTGGCTTTACTTCACATTGAAGAGATGTGGATCTGGTAATCCAGATCATCCACATAAGATGAATTTCATGCATAAATGAGCATGCAAATGAGCCTACAATGATAGGCCTATACTTTATCTGTCTAATGTTAGATGACAAGTAGGGAGAAACACCCTTTGGAGGTGCTTGCGTCTCCGGATGACTCAGCAGGATGACTAACTTCACTGGTGCCTACAATCAGGCTGGTCATGTTTCCCTCCCACTGTGCTAGACCCTCACTAGGTGGTTCTTCCTATACAGCAGGCAACTCACATGCTACACATGCATCACTCGTGGCATCTGCTGGTATCTTACGGCACAATTATAAACCAGTTATTTGGAAATGGCAGTTTCTCGAAAAGACAGCCTAAGTTGAAGGTTTAGATGCAGCTCTTTTCCTCTGCTTTCTTCTTCCCATTTGTTTTCCCAGCTGCTCTTGTTGTCTAGCATTTGGCACTGCTGTAAAAGTTCCAGTGCCAGAGCTTTTTAAAAAAATAAGACAACCTTCTGCTGTGGTTTACAGTAGGTCTGTTCATGAAGACCAGAACTTTATATCCTGCAATGGCAAAGAGTTTATATCCCTGAGATATTCTACTACCCTACAGCTGTAAAAAAGAAGCCAAATCAAACATAAAACAATTTCATATGGAAAACATATTCCAGCTTTGATAGCACACTGGGATTTTATTTAGGTTTATTATGATGTGTCATAGTATGTAAACTTCACATGCAGTTACTGAAGTCATGTGTCTGCCTTATTTTAGCTTTGGAAACAGCAGCAATGCCAAGATTCCTTGTTGCCTTTGAGGGAGGACTTGAGATTTCCCAAATGACAACATTACAGTACTCTAATAAGCAATTTTGTTGTTTTTTCACTCTTTGGCTAGAACGTAGAAGGGTAGATTCACTAGACAAGCCCTCTCCACATTAAATCTTCCTATAAACACCTTGGCATGTCAATGCTGGCTCAACTCCGCTGGTGTCAGCAAGGGTAGGATTCCCATTTGGGATGGTCTGATAAAAGGATGCTTTGTTCTGTATCGGTCTGGCCTGCCTTAAGCAGAAGTGAGCCATGCACAGATGAAATCAGCAGAGCTCTATTAGTACTGGTAGTCCAACTGACACTTTTATTACTGGAGCTGTACGGATCAGAAATCCCTTTGCGGGGGTAGGGAGAATGGAATCCAAAACCAGCTTCCTACCCTTCTCCTTACTTTTCTGGTAGGCCCTATGGAGGATTTAAGTGAAGTGCTGTCCTCATTCATCAGGTGAGTTTCCTGCACTGCACTTCCACAGCCCCTCAAATAGACAGAGAGAGAGAGAAGTGGAAAGGGATAGGTAAGACTTCTCTGCTTCAGCACGTGCCATGCCCATTCCTGCAGGTATAAAAGGGTAGCATGCAGTCATCTATATAAAGAATGTTCTTCAGATGGATTATGTATAACTCCCTGATGGCAAGGGTATCAAATGAAGGTCGAACATCAGAGACCTTTAGGCTATTACGAAATATGACTCATGGATTAGTTAACTGCCTGTCAGATTTTCCATTATGAAACTTTAACCATGGTCTGTATCTGAACAGCACCAACACCTGCAGAAGTACAAACAACCAGTGGTTACATATGCATTTGCACTGAAGTAGGTCAGTGGATGTGCTATAGTATCAAGAGAAGCTTTTTCTTTAATTACAAACTACTAATTCTGGAATAAAAATTGGGGGAGGGGGAAATTCTGTGGTAGTAAAAAAGGTTGTTTTGAAGTGCATATTTTCCAAGGGTTCTGCGAGATAAATCTTTACAGTTCAATTGTATGTGATGAATCAACCTAACCCCTCCCCCTGAATACCATTATTTTACCCATGGTAAACATCAGTGCTTTCTAATCGAAGCATTTACTTTTCCAGTTCCACATGGTGGCAAGAGCAGAAGTGAAAAAGCAACTATTCCCATTCTGCAAAAATGGTTATTTAAATACTGAACTAAAATATATATATAAAAAATAAAAAAAAAAAAAATTAAGGATTTTCTTTGTAAATCCATAAAAAGATTTATCCATTTGGTAGAAGACCCCCACAGGTCTCTCAGCAGCCATTACATCTGGCTGTAAATTCAAAAAGGCAGGAGGTGTGCTCTGAAAATGCACCACAGGAAGTGGGGCACTTGACCTGTGTGTCATCAGTTTGAGGGACTCCACAGGTGAGATTCAGCTCACCTAATTTTAGATGTCTACAGTATCTATCTCTACATCTGAGCCTGCTGCTCCATAGGCACTTTAAAGGAATGTCTTATCTGATCTATTTTAAATATCTACCTTGAGATGAGATGATTCATGACCTTAGAGTGCCTTTTTCTCCACTGTGACTGTACATAGGGGGCTGAGGTGACTAGCGTGGCTGGAGAGCCTTCCATGTAGCCATCCACAGCTGATTAGATGAACTCTGCCTGGAAGCCCTGCCTCCACAAGGCTGGTGATTTATGTGAAATAAGTTGGTTAACACCATTCATTGCTCTTGCAATGTCTTGTCTGTATCACAAAAACACTGCCACATCTGGCACAAATGACTCCCAGCAGGCTGAAATAGCCTAGAGGCTAAGGATTGAAGAGGAAATCTGAACCACTGGATAAATTTCATTACTGTATTATCTTCTTGCCTCTAGAGATGTTCCAGATCACAAGTTAGGTATGGAGCTCTCACTCGTCCTACCACTGTGGCATGTTATCTGTGAAGACATAAGTTTCCATTTCCATGCCTGTTAGTCCAGCTCATTTCATAAACACTATGTTCATTTAAGTGTTAAACTGCTGCTCTACTGGAAGCTCAGAAGACACAAACTGTAAGGCACAATGAAAAACAATTTGTTCTCAAGAAGTGAAGTCTGAGGAGAGCCAAAATAGCAGTATATGAATATATAAAAAGTAACTGCAAAGAGGAAGGAAATGAACTACTCTTCCTGTTTACTATGAATAGGCTAAAAAGCAATATGCTTACAGTACAAGGAGACTTAGGTTATTCCAGGGTGACCTGACATGCAACAACAAGCCATGCAGCCACTTCTTGGAGCTGAACAGCAGCATCATAGATCTTTCAGAAAAGAGGAAGTCAGTGGGATCTGCTGTCTCACAGGGAGGCAGCAGCAGCTCCTGCTTCCCTGCAGGCGCTGAGCCGGCTGCCTCTGAATGCGGTGGGACGGTTAGGGCTCCGCGGCGCCTGTGGGTGTCTGAAAGGAGCCGAGGGGCCCTGGCTCGATGCTTTTCAGTCTCAGCTTAAAGCAGGGGTTCCTGCCTCACATCTGAGGAGTGGTGGCTATGCTGACACGATGGCAGCCTGATGCACCACCTCTTAGGAAAAGCCAGTTGCTGCCAGGGTTGGGAGCCTCCCCCACTTTGGGAATGTAGTTTGTGCTCTGGCGATCCAGTCCAGTGAGCATCCATCCAGAGTGGATGAATAATCTTAAAACAGTATGATGGACTAAATATCTCAAAACCCCTTTACCATATATGACTTAAGTGGAAAAGTTGCAAATGTTCTTCCCAATGAGCCAGAGCTCCAGCTGCATGACCTGCATTGCTGACCAAAGCCAGCAAAAGGGATAGCGTGGTCTTTGAAGAACCCATCTAGAAAGAAAAGACTCTTTTCTCCTGACATAATTTTTTGTGGTTCTTTCTCTTCTGCCATCACAGAGATATGAAAGATTATGCAGCTGGGTGTTCCTACTTACTACACCTTGTTCCTCTGTAGGAAATACTGTTCCAGCATCATATCAACAATGAAGAAAACATTCAGGTTAGGGGAGAGAGAATGTGATTTCATAATAGCTTTCATTCAGCCACATTCACAGTCTCACAAGTGCAGGCAGCAGGTCAGCACATTCAAGCCATCCATCCAAAATCCAGGCAACATGAAGATTGTGCCCAGGCAATAGGTCCAGGATCTGTTGTAATGCCATGGAGAACAAGGGATACCAGCTATCAAATCATCTTCCTGTCTCCTGGGTTATTCTTGGGTCAGCGACCATGTGCAGGGTTTGGATGTCTTTCTGTTATGTTTCTGGAACTGGCGATATCTTCATCCTGTCCCAGGCCTAGCAGTCAGCAGAACTAATCACTTTGTCTCCAGATCTCAGTGGTTTGTGAAACAGCAGATAGACACCCTGTGGTCTCCATGACCTGGGTGTCATCGCAGGTCATTCAGAGAGTCCTTCCTCTGCTGAGTGCTCCTGCTGGTGCCTCAACATCTAAGCCCTCCCACTCCTTTTCTGTTCACACCTGTATGAACCTTTGTATTATAAACCTCTACACTACTTCCATTCCCTTCCATCTCCCTGGAGATCCTTCTCTGGCTAAGGGACAGACCTAATCAATACTCAACAGCAACAGGAACTGGGCAGGTGGGCCTTCTTCCCCCTTGCTCTTGAAGACCACTAGTGGGTTTATTTAATTTGCCCCTCAGTCTTTATGATTTCGGTCTCTTAGTTCCTGGCAGGGCACAGCAAGGGCAGCAGTTCCCTTGGGGCTGGGACTCCAGGGGCTCTCACCAAGGCATGAGGCCAGGGCCTGGCAGCCTGGGCCCATCCTATTCCCCAGCCAGGACCACCTGGGAGTACCAGGGCAGCCTCAGCCTCAGGCACCTCTCCAGCTCGAGGACAGCCAAGGGTGGGCCAAGCTGTTGGCCCGTGGGTGAGCCTGGCTCAGCAGGGCCCATGGCCAGGCAGGGAAGGGCTGTGGGGAGGTGGAGACATTGCTGGGGCAGGGGCTGGTGGCCCCAAGGGGTGACATGGGTTTCTGGGCCACTGGCAGGTGGGGGAAGCCCTGGAGGCTGACAAGGATAGGGCAGTCAGGGCTGGTGGTGCCCTCAGGGCCCTAACAACCCCATAGGAATTTCTGAGCTGTTATCGCTCTAGTATTTGGTCAGTGACCCTCTAGAGGTTTTTTTCCAAAGAAAACCCTAATGTGACATAAAAGTTACATTTGGTATTTAGAAATGGTAATTGGAGGAGAAAAGGCTTACAGAAACCAAAGTGAGAAGCATTATTGCCTTCTTCAAAGTATAATATGAATGTTGCTTAATATAAGAGCCACCTTGATTAGGTGCCTGTTTGGATTTATGCAGTTACCAGCTTACCAGTTCAAACCAGTTCACAATAAGAATGTGCAGCATTCAAGATTTACTGATGGGCCTCTTTCATTTCTTCTGTTAAAAGTCTCTCTTCTTTTGTCTTCACCTTCTGTTACTTTGAGCTTGCCTACAAGTTAGAAGCATACTCGTAAAATTACAGTCTGCTTGTAAACCAATACAGTGAACTCAAGACATTCATGCAGTGTTGAAAGAGGGGCAGTAGACAGATACACATGGCTTTTTCCTATTGAGCAAGATAGTACTGTAGGTTTTTGTCAAAGGACTACATTTTAATTCCTGTAGGAAAGCAGTGGATGCCAATACTTGCACAGAGGCAGCAGTCCCTACTCCTGCTCTACAAGTTCTGTGCACCAGCCTGCCTTGGGTAGGAAAAAGGCAGTTGCTGCAGTGTGAAACAGCCTGCTCCACAGCACGTGCCAGAACTTAATGGCTGCTGCTTTGGTGAGACTAACTGACTGGTGGTATTTGACCTCTGTCCATCAGACTGTAGCTCCTGCTGAGGTCAAGACCATGCTGCCAACCTTTATTCACATTTGGAGGACGTAATCTGCAGAAGAAGCTGCTGGACTGTCTTTGTTCTGGTGCAGGAAAATTTATTGCTTTTCAAGTTCTTCTTGTTCCTAATTGACCCGATCTAACCTGAAATAAGCTGTTTGTATTCCTGCAAAGGAGTACCAGGGTATCCACATGGCCTTTTGCCCAGGTTTAACATAATTTCGTTAAAGCAAACTGCAAATTAATAGTAGTGCAACTTTCCTGTGCAGGCAAGCCCTTAATCAAATTGGAACATGGAAAACAGCATTTGGGAAGACAAAGCAGTGCTTAAGCTTTCAGAATGAGAGAGGGATGTAATTTGGGAGTGCAGTGCAGATAATGGAGAGATCTGAACGCAGAGAGATAAAAGTGCTGAAGGTTTTGAAAATTTGAGCTAGCAATGAATCTAAGCATATGAAACACAGAGCCCAACTCAGAACTTTCAATGCTCGTAGAACTGCCATCTTCCTTCCATTTGTTCTTCTAGTCAGGAAAACAACCCTTGCCATTTTAGTCACAATCCACTCTCCCTTTCATCCCCTACAAATTCAAGCCATAGAAAAAGCCCAGCATGGTTCTGGCAGTGCACAAGCTGGAGAATTCAGTTAGTGCTGCTCCTCAGTAACAATATTTAATACTCCAAAATCTCTCTCACTTAATAAGGAGTACTAGAAACCCTGGGGATCCCTCAGATAGCTGAGGCCACCGCTGCTTAACCCAGACACCCCTGGCAGCTGCACTATGTTGTGCAACTACCATCTGCAAAGGAGTCAAACCTGTCCACACAAGAGGGGAGAGCACTAGCAAGGCTCTTCCTTGAAACCCCAGGACATACCTGAACCATCCCCTATGTGCAGTGTGGCCAGGGAAAATCCTCCACAGCCAAGAGAGCAGCATGGCAGAGTCAGGGGCTCACTGGCACAGCAGGCATGTTTAGGTGGGGCATGGGCTGGAGGCTGGGAGTAAGGGGCTGGATATTTCATTCGGCTCTGGTCCGGGTATTGGCTAGTAGCAACAGCCCCTGCTCGGCTGGCTGAGCATCCCCTGTCTTCACAGGGCAGTGACTTCAGCAGCCTGTTGGCTGTGAACAGAGGCTCAGGGAGGAGAGAGGCAAGCCTCTTCTGCTGCAGTATTACACTTGCTCTGGATCCAGGCAAGCAAAGCAGCCCCAGTAAGACACCAGGCCAGTCCTTTCTTGTGTCAGGCATGTTAACATTTTAGGCTCCAAGAAGCAGCATGGGTGTATCTTTGCTAGTCTGCTTATTCTTGCCTCGAAAGAAGACTTACTCCAAGATCCAAGCAAGAAACACATAATAAGAGAGTGCCATTAGGAACTATCCACCTACAGCAGAGAGATAAAATTAACAGTTGTCTTGTTTCCCATATCTTTGCTCATAGTCTTGTTTCCCTCTGCTACCATTTCAGTGGCAGCCTTGAGCAGCACTCAGGTCACCAGCTCCTGAACCCTGATCCCAGCTCAAGAAGTGTGAAATTCATGGTGTATGATCCTAGTGTAACACAAGAAATAAGGATAAAACTGTGCTTGTACTTCCTCAGTTCCCACAGAAGCCTGTGACTGCCTGATCTTGTCACTAAACCATTATACAGAAAAGGAAGACTTCATTTAAAAACACTAATAAAGAGAAGCCTTGAGTGATGCCTCATGACTGAAATGGCCAACCTTATCTGTGTATCCCTATTCTAGGGTCATAGCTTATAAAGCTTTCTGTTTCTCCTTTCTGTAAAGAGTCTCTGCTTTCTGTAACAGTCTTTTGTGGCTTTTCGGAGAAAGATGTGAATGTCTTTGAAGTTTTCAAACATGCTTTAGGTGTCTTTTCAGAGAATCATCATGAATCTGCTCTTCATCAAGGCCTCCCCAGTCAACCATGTACATTCTATCAGCCTCTACCAGTCTGGGAGCATGGAGAGATGAGGTAAGGACAGCTAACAAGACTTGGTGACAATACACTAGCCAAAGCACAGAGGAGCTCTTAATCAGATTGCCTTTTAATTCTTCATGTAATTTAGAGGCATAATGTCCTCTCTTAAGACTTAGGATAGAGGAGCAGTCAGCGTAGGCAGTGTTGCAGTGGAGTGGAAAATTTTCTAAACATTCTGTCCAATGCTCTCCGGGCACAGTTTAATAACCATAATTTTATCAGAAATTCCCTTTATTCCTTAGAATAAGTTTTTATATCAAAACAGAGACAAAAGACCCAAACTAGAAATCTGTCTCTGTGTATTTTGGCTAGAATAGCTGAGGTAATTCTACAGGCCAAGACTCTGTCGAGGTTTTACTGAGGTTCTCTGCTGAGTGCCATGATTTGTGCAGCAAGCATCCCAGGGTATTTGTTCCCTGTGCTCTCCTGTTCTGCACCTGCCTACCCAGAGAAGGAGGCTCTGGCTCCACACAGGCTTCTTCAGCAGTAGTGCTGCCTGCGGCAGCTCCAGGCTCCTGTTTTCCCTGCCTGGAGCTAGTTACCCCACTCTTGTGGACTGGCACAGGCACTTGTGTAACCACCCCAACCAAACAGAAGGACTGATCCAGGTGAAAAATAACACCCTTTCCTCACTGGTTTATTTGAGAGGCTGAAATGAGCTGGGAGTGCAGAGTTTGGTAGGGACTACATAAGATGGCAATGACAGTGAAAAAAATGCTTAGCTTAAGTATAGCAGCTTTGCCCTGCACACTTAGTTAAGCACATGTATGGTGGGAAATATTCACTAAATTGAAGAAACTCACTGACTACAAACCATTCATTTCTTTGGGCAAAGAGCTGACTTAGGCAGGGTTTTTTTCCTACCGCTATGAACAGAGTATTTTAAACTCGTATCAGTTCTTTCATTCACTGAACGAACTGGCATCACTAACACTATACTGGGACAGCTGAAGGGGACATGCTGAGAACAAGCAAGTGCTGGGAACTGCCTACACCAGTACTGCTACAGAAATGTCTGCAGAACAACAGGCAGATGTGAGGAACCTGGGAAGGCCATCCAATACACGCCTGTTTTTGTTCTGAATTTACAAGAAGAGTGCCAGATTTAGAAATGATTTTTCATCTTATTCTGACATACATACATTACATTTACATGCACTATTTTAAAACTTATCTGTTGGTCCAAAGAGTTTTGTGGCTGCTGCTGTAGGGAAACGCAGACTGTGTAGAGAAGGCTTCACTAAGAAAATGCAAATGGTTGCATGTGTTTCGTCTTCTCATGCTATTCCTCAAAATCAGTAAGACGCTGCCTTCTGACGCCTAAAAAAGTCTCCAGAAAACTGAGAAATGATCATGGGTAGCACTGAAAAAAATATGCTGTTAAAGACAGATCTCTGATATTACTGAGAGATACACACCACTGACTAAAGACTGTTCCTCAATCCCTTTGCTAATTTGTGGCCTGACAACATAAACTTTGTAGTTTTTATTGCTCTATCAGTATGCATATGAAAGACTCACAAAATACAGTATGTGGTCTTACTCTCATAGTTCTGCTCTGTAGAACAAGCAGAAAGTTCTCAGTACTGCAACCTGAGAATTACATCCACAGTAGGATTTATTTTTTATCACACTCTGGATTTCAAGACTAAGTCTGAGTGCCTTACCATTAGTAAAGTACCTCCTTCCTTTAGAAGTAAACCCATAGTTCTGTAAGATGGGAAATCTGCTTCTTAAAGTGGCTAGTTACCATATGGACTGGTGGTAGTTTCAACACAGAGAAGGAAACTCATGTATGCAAGGCCAGCATCTATCCTCTTTGGATTAAAATAATCTAAAAGGCAGCTACAGCTTCATAAACACTGTTGAATTTACAACCAACCCTGCTTGCTGGCAACTGGGGATACTGCTTTCCTAATGCAAAGTAATGATCTCCTCAATACTCAGAAAGCTCTAACTATTTTGAGGCTAACAGTCTTCCAGAGCACCTACCAGATCAAGCTCTGCAGGTGATGGAATAACAGATTTGGGAATCCTGCTGGGATTGAAGAACTGAGTGTCCACACAGCCAACAGTGCCAGGTTTTAAGCGCTCTTCTTTGAGTCCATCAGCTAAACTTAGGGAGTTTAACAGAGCAGGATTTGTGAGGACTCCAATGTTGGCTTAATGCTTGACTCAAGTACTCATTAGCTGTTCAGCTTCCTCCAGCAAATTGTCTCTGAGTCAGCTGCCGGAGAATAAAAAGTGAAACTCAGAGTTCATAGTCCTGCCTGATGTAGATGCTACCCTAATAATAAAGGGAAAACTGACTTCCCCAAGCAATGTGAGACTCGCGTGCCTGCAGCAGAAGACTCCAACTCTGTAATTTGCTCGCTACCTTGAGGCAGGTAGTGACAGCCTGACACAGTATGACACATAGAGGTCCCTCTACGAACCTGTCACGGAGGCAAGCGGCCCCTATTGCTTTCCTGACTAGCAGGACTAGGGACTGAATTACTGTGATTTTTCTAGAACTTCTACAGAGAAGAAGGATTAATTAGTGTCATTTTCTAGTGCATGTGAATTATATCAAACAATGTGCTTGCTTACAAAGGCACTGCAGACATTGTAGGGATGTAAACATTGCAAAATTGTTCAGACTTTAGAGCTGCCCTCAAAATTATAAAAAGAAAATGCATCAAAAGGTTTATCCAAAATTTGCTTTAAAGAAAAAAAAAAAAAGATTGGGAGCCTGAGTCCAGTAAAAGCTTTTTTTAAAAATACAGACTCTTGAATCTTTTTTACCTGTGAGGCAGCCTTGGTGAACACACCTGCAAGCTTTTAAACGATAAGTAGGTGCATCTGGGGCAGAAATACAGATATAAACCTGCAACTCTGGAGGTGTAGCTGGTTGAAGAAGTGTTATGGAAATCCAAAGCAGGAGAATGGTAAATGCTTTGCTGAAGGACAGACCTTGTCCTGTGCAGAACTGTCTGGTTTGTCTGTGAGGAGTATGTATGGCTCATTTAAGGATGTGTTTGTGGGTGTTTATATCTTTTAAGGCTTAATTTCTAGAGCGGAAGAATTGGCTTCTAGAGATCTAATTTTAAGGGCAGCTCTGTGAAAGAACACTGTGTTCAGCAAAAAAGTCCAAACAAGCAACTATGTAAAGATAGGTGGTTTTGTGTGTGACTGCCATGGAGAAGCTTTGTCTTGTTTTTAATCCCACAGTGAATCTAGCCATCCTTGTGGAATACAAATCTCGTATTTTCTTGTTGGAAGAGGCTGGAGCCTACTGGGAAGGGAAGCAGAGGAATAATTACTGTGTGGGTACCAAAGACAACAAGACCCGATATCCTTTTCCTTGTGATTTATTAGCCTCAGAGGTATCCAGATTCTATAAGCATGTTAGTCAGTACTTCTACTGACCCAAATTCAAGGAAACAGCTGTAGTGATTTCTGTGTCAGCAAGCTGTGATGTGATGGAAAGTTATGGGGGTGCTTCTCTCTTTTTGAGGTAGCTTAATGCTTATTATTTGAGTAGCATTTTACAGGTTAACAGTAAGTACATGTTTTAATGAGTCCAAAGCGGGTTTTTTTTTTTGATGTAATGGGGTAACTCGGTAAAACTGTCACTGCAGGGAAAGAGAACTGATCTCTGGCATCTCAAGAGATTTGATGACTAAACATGACTTTGTAGAAAAAAAAAAAAAAAAGGGAAGGAACGCAAAGGAAGGAAAGCATACTAAAGAAATAGTATGAGAAACCAAACACAGGAAGATTAGGAGATACAAAAACTGGAGNCTAAACATGAATTTGTAGAAAAAAAAAAAAAAAAGGATGATGAATGAATGTCTCTAATGATTAGTGTTGACCGTCAGTATGTTGGGGGTGAGTGGCTTCCAGTGCTATGTTTCTGTATAGCACAGCAGACTGCTTTGTAGCCCCCGTAGGCATAGCCAGAGCCACAAGTTAACGTGTTTGCACCTGTGTTCAGGGGTACAGAGCTATGAAGGCCCAGAGTGGGTCTCAGGGGCTGCCTGTAAAAGGGTGATGTGACAGAACCTATGAGAAGGCAGGCAGAAACTAATGCCAGGATACACACTGGGGCCTGTAATGGGAAGGAACCCGAGCTCCTGCCCTGCAAAGACACCGTGAAGGGACGCGGGGGGAGGGGATATGTATTCGTGCGTGAACTAGGCCCCCCCTCCCCCCGTGGAGGGAGCTAGCTGACCGCAGCCCCAGCTCCCGCCCTCGGCGACCCTGTATCCGGGCGGGCCCCACAGCACTCCGCTACTAGCGCCTTCCTCCTTCCCTGGCCCCGCTGGCTCCCCGCACCGCGGGCTCGCCGCGCCTCCATTACGAAATACGCCACTGCGCGGGAAATGGGGGGGTCGGGGCGGGGGGAAGCGTACAAGATGGCGGCGGGAGCCGGCCGGACTCAGAATCCATATCCTTCTAGAGATATCTCGGGCGCGCGCGAGCGGAGCTCTCGCGAGCACGCCGAACAAAAGGAGTAGGCGGCGGGGTTTGATCTCGCGAGATTTTGCCGCGCTTTCCCCTCCTCCTCCCCTCCGGTTATGTGTATGTTAGGGCGGAGGAAAACCTCGCGGTATCGCCAGCAAAACCTCGGAAGACCCTGTGGGTGCCGCGCGGGGCCCGTAGATATCGCGAGATCTCCGTAGCGTCCTTCACCAGAAGGCTGAGCTGCGACTTGGGGGGGTGGGGGGGGGAGAGCAGTGAGCTCAGGTCTCGCGATAGTTCCACGGCAGGCCNGCGGAGATCGGTCGTCGCGGGGGGGGGGGGGGGGGGGGGGGGGGGGGGGGGGGGGGGGGGGGGGGGGGGGGGAGAGCAGTGAGCTCAGGTCTCGCGATAGTTCCACGGCAGGCCCGGTTTCTCTCGCGATAGGGCTTGTTGCAAGTGTGGGGGAAGGTAGCTCTCCGGTAGGGGTGGTAGCGTGCGCGCTGAAGTCAGCACGCGCCGCCGGGCAGGGCCAGTCGGGGGCGGGGACTATATAAAGGCCGGGGCCGAGGCGGGGGGGGTTCAGTCAGGAAAGCGATCCGTAAGGGACGAGCAGCAGTTAGCGGCGAGTTCCCGGCCCTGCCAGTCTGAATTTCTCGAGGCGGAGCGGGGCACCCCGAGACGATCTCTCGTTATGAGTCATGTGGCTGTGGAAAATGCGCTCAGTCTAGACCAGCAGGTAAGGCACGAGCCCGCAATCCGGTGGGAGGCGGCAGGCCGCCCCGTTAACCGGAGTGTAGCGGCGGAAGGGGAGGCGCGGAGGAGGCCCCGTGTGCGTGAGGCAAGGGGCAGCGGGAGGATTTGGATTCACGGCGTGGGGGTTACTTCGCTCCTCGGTAGCTGGCGGCTACGTCGTGGTTGCCCCCATTCCTCACCTCGAATTTTTAGTAGGCAACCCCACCTTCTTCCATCTCACCGTGACCCCCGCCCCCCCCCCCCCCCCCCCCCCCCCCCCCCCCCCCAGCGCGGCTGTTCTGTGGCGTTTTCGATTGTTGCGCAGTTTCCGTTGCCCGGTGGCCCCGCACCGCCTTGGGTTTCCTCCTTCGGGGACGCACTGTTGCCACGGCGGGGACGGGGGTGGGGGGCGGGTGGGGAGCCCAGGAGCAACCAGACTCCCGTTTCATCTCCGTGCCGGGGTCTGCGCCTGCCCCCCGGGGCCTTCTCGCCACGCTCCAGGCCCGGCTTTTGTGTGGCTGAGAGCGACGATGGTAACGTTGGTTGCCGGGACCCCTGGCGGCGGCGGCGGGAAACGGCCCCGCGCGCGAATGGGGAGGTGGAGGGGGGCGGGGGAAGGAGGGGGCAGAGAGAAAGAGGCGATAAATGGCGGCCATTGTGCCTGTGACGGGGCGAGGCGGGAGGTGGGGGAGGCCGGCGCTTTGTGCTGGGGAGGGGGAAGGATGGCGGAGGGGGCGCTGGCGGCGCCTTTGTTCGAGCTGCGTCAGCGGCGGGCGGGCGCGCGCCTGCCTTTCCCGCTTTTCCCTCCGGTTCCCGTGGGCCCCAGTGACGCAGTTGTGCTTGGATGAGGCCCGCGTGTGTCCGGGCGGCTCTCGAGCCCACGGTGGTGTTATTTGCCTTTTATTTGCTTCCTTTTTCTTTTTTTTCCTCTCCTCCTCTCCCCCCCTTTCCTCCTAATCGCTACGTATTCCACCCCCCCCCCCCCCCCCCCCCCCCCTTCCATTTGCGGGCGGAGTCAGGCTCAGGCCCCTGCCCAGTCTGGAGACGATACATGGTTATCTAATTCCCGGAGCGGAGGGGGTGGGAAGAGGGCCTCCGTGTTGTAGCGAGACCCAGGGCGGCAGCTGGCGGGGCAGGACAGTGCTAGACCTAGGCGTCTTGACGGTGTTGGGCGGCCGCTGCTCTGGAGTCTTAGGCGAAGTAGGTCAGGAACCCGGTCCTTACTTCCCCCCCCCCTTCCTCCACCCTTCCCCCTTTCTCCCTCCTCCCCCGATGGCACGTGACGGGTGCCGGATTAGCTGGGCGGCTGCGGCTGCTCCCTGCTGCGCCGAAAATCCCAACCCGCAGTGCCGGCTGCACCGCCGCACTGAGATGGCGGCCGCGCTGGGCTTTGCTGCTGCGCCATCTCTGAGAGTAGGTTCTGGCAAGCGTTGCTCCCCGCCGTGGAGATGGTGAGAGTCCAGTGCGAGAAGGTGTATAGGTATCGCTTCTGTTGACTGCCCCTATAGAGCCACTTTCACCTGGTAGAGAGTCTTGTTTACTGTTCAAGTAAGAATCAATCTGTAAGCTCATCTTGATGCTTGGATCACTTAGAGATCAGATGTTTAGTAGTAGCTTTGCAGAGAGTAGTGCAAGTCCTGCCATGAGAGGATTTTTCAGAGTGCGTGTTCTAAATGGCACCACACACAACTGAACACTTAAAAGTAGAGTGCCTTGGGTTCTTTGCTTTGGGTTGATTCAAGTCATATTGGAAGACACTTTTGTGCAGTTGGTGTTGCATAAAATTAGTTGTATTTAAACATGCCTCATTTTTTCCAAGTAAGTTTCCAATTTGCCATGCAGGCAAACAACTGTAGTAAGTTGGTGCTTTAAGCTTTGCGAGTTCGCTGCCTTCTGCTGAAAATAGTCCATATTGTGTTTGACTTAAAACATTTGAGTTATGTGCCAGTAGTGCCTGAGCTGAAATACCTTTTGGTAGACTTTACTGTGAGTCTGAAGGCTGCAAATGAAGTTTTAGAAGAGCAAACGCAAAAAGTGTGCATGTCGAAGTAATTGTAGGAGTTGTAGGAGGAAAGACATGATGTTTTTGCAATGTAGCTGCCTCAAACATGAAGACAGTAATGTTCTGGTAGTATTAATGCAGACACTCAGAGGACTTCTTTTAACTGCAAGTGAAGTGCCTGACTGAATTTGTATTATTTGGGCTGTAGATGTAAAGGGGTGGGGGAGTTGCTCTCAGTCAGAATGCACTTGAGTGGACTGAAAGAATATTTTAGATGTCTGTTTAGTCTGCATACAGTGTTTGTAGAAGCATGCGGTATTTGATTTGGTGAGTGTAAGATAACTCATTTGGTCTTGCCTACTGCCCATGTGGTTCCTGGTGGTTGGTGGTGGTGGATATGAAGACACTTGAAAATGGTATGGGCTTGAGTGCTGACTTTTTGGTTCTTGTTTACAGGAAATGTAACTGGCACTATAAACAAATTTCTTTGCAGCAGTAACTTGATGGAATACTGTTTGCTCTTGATAAGCAAAAGGGTTTTTTGTATCTTAGCATGAATTTGTAATACAGCATGTTCATACTTGTTTTATTTTATTTCTTTTAGTTTTCTGGTCTAGACTTGAATTCCTCAGACTCTCAGAGTGAAGGAAGCTCTTCAAGCAGTAAGTACATGCAAGTTTTCAATTTTACAAACACAGTTTTAAAATGAAGGGTTTTGTAGCTGTGAAATGATTTCTGAAGGGGATCCTCTGCAGAGAATGATGGGAAGAACTGGGGAGGTTGCCAGTTTTGCTTGCTTTGAAAATGCTGTATACTTATGTATAAGCACTTAATTTATCACCGGTATGGTGTGTGTATGTTTAAGTACTTAAGTGACTTGAGACAATTTTTGCTGTTCTAACTGTCCAAGGTTTTCTGTTGCCTCTAGTCAAACAATGGAGGCTATTGATCATACCACTACTAAAATAATCTGTTTTCTCAAAATACCTAGCTAGAGTTGGAATGCTGGTGAAACTTTTAACTGTTCTAATCTTGGTGGAGTAGAAACTGCAATCTCTGAAATGCAACACTTAAGTCTGTATGTTAGGAAGACATGAATCTTTCTGGAATTCACATTCAGCTTGTGCCTGAATCAAACATTCTGATGCTGCTTAGCAGACAGATGCTTCTGGATTGTAAATGAAGAATGCTATTCAGAAGCATGTGGCTTCTGGTTTGAGCTGAACTGTAGGGGATGGTTGAATTCAAGGGGAAGGCAAAATACTGGTAGTATTCGAACTTGTGAGTGCCAGTACTTGAATGACACAGTGAAAAATGTTATTTACTCAAATAATCTGGCAGTAGCTTATGCCTTAATGAGGTCTAGGAGGACAGGGTTTCATCATAAACACTTTTAACATCCATAAAGGGCTTGTATGACTTGGTTACATAAAAAGCAAAGATCTTTGTGTCATTAAAAATCAACAACAGCAACAAAAAGCCCCAACAAACCGAAACCCAAACCACACCACATAACTATGCAGGAAGTTAAATCTTCACTGCATTGCTCAGCCTTGCTGTATTAAAAGAGTCTTATTAAAAGATGCTGTAAAAGGCCTTAAAGCCTGTGAGGCAGACAATTTTTTTTTTTTTAATGTTTTTAATAAAGGCTTTTGCTGAAGGACTAGTGTCTCAAATTGGTAATGCTGTAATCTTGTAATGTTACTTTTCTTTTGTCCTTTAGAAGGCCGATACATTCCTCCTCACTTGCGGAACAGGGAAGCTTCAAAACAGGGTATGTATCAGAAATGCACGGCATCATTTGCATTCCTGGCCTCCTGAACCTCTAGATTTAATAGACAGTTAAAGGCTTTGGTAATACTGTTATAGGTGGTTGTACAGACTGGTTGACTGTTCTCTGCAAAACACTGCAACTTAATCTTCTGCTTTTCATAGAATCATAGAATAGTTAGGCTTGGAAAGGACCTTAAGATCATTTAGTGTGCTATTCTTAGTTCCATCACCAAGTTGTACTCGCTTAAGTTCAGTATGTGACTGGCAAAATACCTTCTATATCTCATTAAGCAATCAATTTACTAAAGCAAGATGGAGTCTGCTGTCTTAGCTTGGCTAGCTCTGAAATCTTGAGAACTTTAATGGATTTAAGGAGTACCAGTTTCTGTTGCTGATGTGTAACTTGCAGTAATTGATTGCTTAGTATAAACAAATAGCACAGTATCACTTTGTAAATGGATGTTTACACAAGTTGCTCTTAACTGGGGAGAATGAGAAACCAGTTAAGAGAGGCTCTTTTTGTTTAGCTTCTCGCAGCTTTTATGGAAGTTCACAAGAGTATTTTTTTTTTTTTTTTTT